>JARYGA010002910.1:0-38262 GCA_030545235.1 Helianthus tuberosus
AGTATAGCGTTGGTAAGATACCGAGGTCGTCCAAGGACACAAGAGCTTTTAGTACCGGTTTATCCTCAACGTCTAATCAAAATAAAAAGTTAGAAAAGGTTTTAAACTAAGAAAAATAAAAACTAACTAAAATGCTGAAAATAAAAATAAAAGAAAAAAAAAACAGATAGACAAGATGAATCACTTGGTTCTGACTCGTATCTAGTGTAACCTTTGATTATTTCCGCACTTTTGCACATAATTAAGAGATTATCTTAGTTATTGTAGTAGGCCCCTCTTTTGAAGGTGACGTTACCCTCACCCCAGTAGTTTGAGTCAGCAAGGATACAATCCTAAAAGGGTGGATTATTGGAAGATAATTAATTAAGTTATTAATGCAAATTATGGTAGGCCCCTCTTTTGGAGGTGACGTTACCCTCGACTAAGTAGTCTGAGTCAGCAGGGATACAGTCCTAAATAGCCGGGTTATAGTATTAATAGTAGTTAACTTATGAGGGGATCAAAGAGTTTGGACCCCCGCCATCCAATACCGTTAAGTATTGAAGGAGGTCCTACTAAATTTGACCCAGGTCCATTGCAGGACGTCTAAACGCTGAACAATGGCAAGACCTTTACCAAACCGTTCCCTTAACCCCCGACCAGGTAGCCAACATACCTCCATATAGACCGTGGAGATATGAATGGTGAAAATATTTTATTTTATATAGACAGTAAAATAATGCCAAGACACCACGGACAAACGATAAGGAAAGATCACCTTCAACATAAGTAACTAGTTATTAAAGTCATTAATACAAAACCAAATAAAAAGTGCAAAAGATTAGAAATAAAAAGTATTACACTAGACACTTTGTCTTCACCAAGTGATGTAAGAGACTTAGGCAAACATGGCCTTGATTGTCAAGAACTCTTACGATCAATCTTGGATCCCGAGACGACTCACACACTCTACGATGGACAATGGATGATGGTGGTGGATGATGGTGTTATGGTGGTGGTGGGTGGTGGGTGAAGTGTGAGAGAGGTGGTGTGCCAAGGGATGAGTTGAAATGAAACCAAGCACTCCTATTTATAGGCTGAACAGAAGGCTGGGCACGGCCCCGTGTCCGCTGGACACGCCCCCGTGCCTGTCTGACATTCTCTCTCTTCATTAATTGTAATTCGCAATTACAATTAATGTGCCTGCTGTACTTTCGCCACGCCCCCGTGTTCACTGGACACGGCCCCGTGGTGGGCAATAGAAGCTTCTATAGGTTTGTCTTTTCTGCTGCTTCTTGGGCACGGCCCCGTGCTGGCTGAGCACGGGGCGTGTTCAGTCTTCTGCCTTCTCTATTTTGCTTGGGAAGATGCCGTTGAGGGGTCGGGCAGTCCACTTATGTTCCTTTTCTTGTATTTATGTTAGATTTAGCTGTCTTTTTGCTTCTTTTGTGAATTTGAGCTCATTTAATCCTGAAAATACAAAAGGAAGACAAAAACACTCTTTTTCCAACATTAGTACTTAAAAAGGGTTAGTTTTATGCCTCATTTGATGTAATTTATATGTTGCATTTTACACACATCACATTCCCTGTGGCAACCACTGTTACAACCACTGAATGTGGGAAATCAGATGATCCCATTAAATTGGGTGATGGTTTAATGTACCGAGAATTGACGGATAGAGTTGACAAGCTTGATACATCTGTTGCAGAAATCAAAGACATGCTTCAACAGTTGTTGAAAGTTCAAAAGGTACCACCCACTGTTGCACCAACTCCAACAGCTGCTCAATCATCTCCTCCTACACCAAATGAGCTGTGGAGTTTTTTTCAACCTCTGCTCCATCATCAAAGAGAATTAGCTGATCAGCAACATGAGATACAAGTTCAAAAGATCAGAAATCTCATGGAAGCAAGGTTTAAAGATACCCAGACTGATATCAAGGCAATCAAGGCCCATTTACTGAACACCACTGGCACTGCTCCTCCCTCTATCATCTTTGTGGACAATCCACCACCAGCTGATGCCAAAAAGGGGGAGAAAATGAAGCAGTTGAAAAAGAAGGGATATGAAGATGGTCTAAAAAGATTGATGTAACAACAAATGCTATTGCTGATACAAAAGCAAGGGTAAAAAGGGATATGGAGGCAAACGATAAAGCAAGGATGATTTTATCACCACTCAAATCACCACCACCACTGAACCAACCAAAACACCACCAGCCTCTCCTAAACCAAAAAGGAGAAGGATGATTTTAAAAGATGATGATTCTCCACCACCACCAACATCTTCACAACCATTATCACTTGCTATAATTCCAAACCCTGTTCCACTTTCTTCTGCACAGGCTTTTAACCTAAACACTGCCATTGTTTCAGCAGCTGTCCAATATCCTCTGGAACTTATAGCAGTCAGAGAAGAAATCAAATCTTTTTATTCTGAAGATGACCCTGCTAAAAGAAACCTACCATCTGTCCAAGGATATTCAAGGCCTAATAATATTGAAGAATACCTGAAAGTCAAAGCTCAACAAGCAGAGGATATCTCTAAAAGAAACTCACAAGGAAAATCTGATAAAGAAATTCAAAGGCACTATCAATTGCTGCTCACACAAGTCAGAACATTGGAGCAGTTTACAAAAGATTTGTGTCAAAAGCTTTCAGAAAGAGATGATGAAACCTTGAAGAAACATTATATTGAGCACATCATGGCCTTCAAAAGGTACAAAGGTGACAAAGCTCAATATAAAGAATGGACAGTGGGTGAACTCAAAGAGGAGTTAGTGTAGGATCGATGAATCGTCCAATACGAGTCAATCACAGTCAGATCTAGTTTCTAGAAAGGCGGAATCAGACTAGAAACCATCAATCAGTGTTAGAACAGGAGTAGAAGAGTAGAAAGTCACTTTAAACATGTTCTTCATTGATTATAAACGTTTTCGTACAGAGAGAATCCGACAGCACTTCGTTACAAAATTCTCCAAAAAGTTACAAATGAAGAACACTACTAGCCTATTTATAGGCTCACCAGATCGCATGGGATAAACAACCCAGACCGCACGAACTGAGGAATCCACCTCATGTGACCTGACCTTCCAGGTCGTGTGAACTGGCCATAACACATAACCTTAACATTTCAACTAGCCTATTACATATAATGACACGACATAGACTGATGACGTAGGCGATAGACATTATGCATCAACAAACTCCCCCTTGGATATTTCCGCAGTCTTCAGTCAGCCGGTCTTCAAAACAATCTTCACAAAGACTTGAAAAATTCTTCTCTTTGCTTCAGCTTTTTCAACAAAGCTTTCCTGAGCTGTTCCTTTTCTTTAGCAGCTTTCTTTTCTTCCTCAGCAAGCTTTTGTCTCCATGTAGCTCGAGCGATTCTATCTTTTTATTCACGCTCTTCTCTCTCCTTTTCAGCTTTCAGAAACTCTTCTCTTTCAATCTCTCTCCAACTTGATAACCACATATTTTCATAATTGATACCCTTCTGAAAGCATACTGTAGCTACCTTCTGAAACTGCAGAGCTTGCTCTCTATCTTCTGCCTTAAATCCGATCTTGTTCACAAACAGACATTCAATATCCTTTGCAGAACAATTCACTATCCACATCGGATCGTACAGGTGAATATATATAGTTTCATTTTCAACTTTGTACACAATCACTGCTTCAGTCGTCATGCAACTGTAAACCCAGCATACAAACCCTTCATGAAAATTCTGTTCCATCTTTGGCAATGGAATATTCTTCATATCCCTGGGTTTCTTGATTTTCAGAATTGTTTCCTCAATACCTGTATCTTGATCATTCCTCTTGACTTTCTTTGGATAATGTGGCTTCCAGTGTCGAAAGTCTTTGAATGCTTCAAATTTCATCAAGCCCCATGTTGGCATATCATGAACTCTGACAGGATATGATAATGCTCTGACTTTGGGCAACTCTTTAACATCCGACCATGTCACACCCCGACCGCGTAAAACAACAAATCACGGCGGAAACATCGGGGCGTGTTGCAACAGAATTAATTGTTTCATAACCATGGCATACAAAGTTGTGTTTTATTTATTAAACAAGGGTGTTACATTGTTTCAAACAGGAAATTAAAGAGTTCAGAACATAATTAAACATAGTCTATCTTATTTAAAAGTCTCTAAGGCACAGGTCCGCCCTAGTATCATAATCAACATCCTATGGAAAAGCACCTGAAAACACATGTGAAAATAGGTACGTCAGCATAAAAATGCCTGTGAGATACATAGGTTTGTGAAAATAGGATTCATGACTTGTATTTGAGAAAATGTTTAGTCATGAACCTTGTAATTTGCTTTGTCTTGTAAATCATTTGAAAACAATAAGATCAGATGATATGTATAAGTAAATGTCAGGTTAAATAAATGACCATGTAAAAATGTGTTTGTATAAGATAAGTTGTTTGTAAATCAATGTCTTGTGAAAAGTATGTTATTTGTATAAAATGTTCTATGTCTCAAACTGAAATGATTCAAATAACATTACGCCATGTAATACCATACAAACACTTATATATAGGAAGTACCAGCGGCGTATCCACCATGCTTGTATCATATTACACACGCATTGTTACTTAATCACTTAATCAAACCAAACCAACCAATGTAAGAAGTCTATGTTTAAACCAAATGTCAAATGTATTGAATAATATGTCAAATGTAAATCATGTCAAATGTCTATGTCAAATATCCATGTCAAATGTCTATGTCAAATATCCATGTCAAATGTTTATGTCAAATATCCATGTCAAATGTCTATGTCAATTATCCATGTCAAATGTCTATGTCAAAATGTCATGTATGGCAAGTGAAATGTCTCAAACTAAACCATATGCACAAAAACAAAGTATTGAAGTAAAACTTGGTTTAAATCAAAGTTATGTTTCGTGTAAATGCATGCAACTATTTAATATGAACATTTATGCGGTATTGTGAATATGCATACATCCAAGCCTGGCGACTGTGGTGATAAAACCCTTTAAACAAATTAAAGGTCTATCTGTCTTAATGTCAACGAATTCGGTCATTCCTTTCTGTCCCCTTTCCCTGGGATGTCCGGAACGGGAGTTGTCAATTCCTATGGTACCACTACCTACTAACGAACGGCGTAGCTATGTTAATGAATGTATTGTCCCATGTAAACAAACCAAATGTCATACCAAAATGTAAACATGTGAAAACAATGCACTAAGTATGTAATCAAATGAACATACATAGCGTGAAATGTCATGTAAAACAATGTACTAAGTAATGCACACAATGGGCACACCTAGCAGGAAATGTCATGTAAAACAATGTACTAAGTAATGCACACAATGGGCACACCTAGCAGGAAATGTCATGTAAAACAATGTACTAAGTAATGCACACAATGGGCACACCTAGCAGGAAATGTCATGTAAAACAATGTACTAAGTAATGCACACAATGGGCACACCTAGCATGAAATGTAATGAAATCATGTACTATAATGTACTAACAAACATAACCGGTATATGATGTAAAAACAGGAAAGCATGAAAGTAACAAGTAGGCACATGTGTTTCACCCCAAAACAGTTTGGAAAACAGTAAAAGAGGGGTCTATGTACTCACTTGAGATTGCTCAGTTGTCTAAAGATAATCACCAAGTAATGCTATAGATCTCGGAATCAAACGGCACCTAATATAGGTAACTATGTTAATAACCGGACCTTAATCGGAAGACTGGATAGAATGAGGTTTCGTAAACCAAACGAGTGTAGAGACTCGTGTCATTTGGTTTAACAAAGCCTACATGCTAAATGAAACTTAACATAATTGTTTACGACCCATTACGACCCGTTTAGGAAGCTTATGCTACTTTAACGTGTCGTGCGCGTGAAACGCGTTCGGACCGCCTAACTAGTCCTATGACAGTATTATATGCCTAAACATGTTACATAATCAGTTACGTGACAAAAGTTTAGGTTACATATGCTAAATTACCAATTATGTATGAAAAGGGTATTCTGGTAATTTACCTAAGGCATATAAACTACCTATCATACAACTACTTAAACGTCGTGACCATAACGTATAACCTCGGAAGGTTATTCCCTACACTATGGTCACCTAATGTGTTTGGTCGGATCCTAATGATCGACCAAACTGGGTCGGGTTCGAAGGTATAGGCGATTTATTAGATCGCCTACCCTACGACCCTAGACAACGTGGTAATCAGTAGGCATAGTCCCAAGGGACTATGACCATCGTGATTACAATCACGTTGCGAAGTTCTAACGAACTTCGCATTGACCATTACTGGTCAACGCTGAAAGTCAAACAAAGTTTGACTTTCTGACTCGAAAAGCAGTAAAATAAGGAAAAGAACGAAAGAATACTAACCCAGGGTCCCCGAATGCTAAACTCGATTCGAAAATCTCAGGTATGAAACTAATGTTTCAACTTAGAGTTTCTCAAAACAAATTTCTAGTGATTATGAACAAAGGGGGGTGGGGTATTTATAGTATTCGGTGAACCGTTGAGATCGTTTCTTGGAAAAGGGGAAAAGATCTAGTTCGTACACTTGTCGGAATGTTATGGAACCACATATGCTCCTTAACTTAGTGACACATCAACTTAAAACATGTGGTTGTGGTTTAATCAGCTGATAATCTGCTGACTGTTAACTCTTATCTGTTCTGCAGGTGCCTTACGGACCGTAAGGTATGGCTTACGGTCCGTAAGCCAGTAAGTTTGGCAAAATGGCAGATTTGGTCCCTGTAGTGTAAAAAGCTCATTTCTGACACGTTTAAGGCCCGTTAACCCCATTTCAAAGCTCTAAAATGAAGTTAAAGTATAGGGAACTTAAAATGTGTTCAAAAATATCTCAGATGTCGGTTCGTTTGGCCGTATGATCGCGATGTTCGGTTAATTACGACGGAATACGCATAAGCACGAAAAACGATCCAAATGACGCGACGAATGGATTTTTCTTATGGCGAACACCAAAATATAATATAGTCATGCTTACATAAATTTTTGGATGTCCAGATGTATTCAGAACGTAAGTTATGCGCGAAAATGCAAACTTGTGCACTTTTTGACACTTTTAGTCCCTGAATGACCCAAAAGTTTATTTTAGCACACCGAACCCCTCAAAGCCTATTTCTAAGCTATGTAAAGGATATTTAAGGTGTGTTTAACTTATGGTCATGTTCCGGAATGTTCGTTACAGTTCAAATTGACATACTTTCGCAGTTTGTCATATTTAGTCCCTGTAAGCGAATTAACTTGTTTTTGCCATACCAAAGCCTTCAAAACTTATTTCTAAGTTATCGAAAGGTTATTTAAGGTATGTTGGATATATGTTGATGTTCCAGAGTATTTCTCGCATTAAACTGAGTACGTTTACGCACTAGTTTGCGTATAACTCTCCAGAAAGCGATGTAGAGTTTGAAATTACATAAAAGCCAAAACATGAAAAATGTATAACATAACAAAACAGACATTTGGATCAAATAACATTGTTTTATTGATAATAGAACTGTTCATAGTGATTACAAGCACAGTTGTTACAGTCTCCCCTACTTGTGGAAATTTCGTCCCGAAATTTATTTAGAGGAAACTCGTGGAAAAAGATGTGGATATTTCGCCTTCATTTGATCTTCGCATTCCCAAGTAAACTCAGGTCCACGTTTAGCTTCCCAGCGAACTTTGACCAAAGGAATGCGCTTGCGTTTAAGCCACTTGACTTCACGTTCCATGATTTCCACTGGTTTCTCAACAAACTTCAGTGTTTTGCCAACACGAATTTCGTCAAGCGGTATGGAGAAGTTCTCATCAGCTGTACACTTCTTGAGATTGGACACGTGAAAAGTTGGATGAACATTTCCCAGTTCAGGAGGTAACTCAAGTCTGTAGGCTACCTTTCCGATTCTTTCGACGATCTTGAATGGTCCAACGTATCTAGGTGCAAGTTTTCCTTTCTTTCCAAATCTGATCACACCTTTCCAAGGTGAGACCTTAAGTAATACTCGATCACCGACTTGAAATTCCAAGGCTTTGCGTTTTGGATCCGCATAAATCTTCTGACGGCTTCTAGCTGCCTGAAGGTTATCACGAACTTTCTTGACCTTGTCAGTTGTCTCTAAAATGAGGGCAGGTCCAGTAAGTTGAGCCTCGCCAATCTCATTCCAGCAGACTGGTGAACGACATTTTCGACCATAGAGAGCCTCGAAAGGAGCCATTTTGATGCTAGTGTGATAACTGTTGTTGTAGGAGAATTCAATCAATTTAAGATGTGAATCCCAGCTACCACCAAAATCGATCACACAAGCTCTTAGCATATCCTCCAGAGTCTGGATTGTTCTCTCAGATTGACCATCCGTTTGCGGATGATAAGCTGTGCTCAGATTAAGTTGGGTCCCCATAGCAGATTGCATGGTTCTCCAGAAATGAGAAGTGAAACGAGCATCTCTGTCAGAAATGATGTTCAACGGAACACCATGTCGAGCCACAATTTCATCTACATAGATTTGTGCAAGTCTGTCAGCAGGAAAATCCTCACGGATTGGCAAGAAATGTGCTGACTTTGTAAGACGATCAACGACTACCCAGATGGCATCATGACCTTTCTTTGTGCGCGGGAGTTTGGTAACAAGATCCATAGTAATGTTTTCCCATTTCCAAACTGGGATCTCTGGTTGTTCCAATAATCCCGAAGGACGCTGATGTTCAGCCTTAACCTTAAGACAAGTAAGGCATTTGGATACGTATAAGGCAATGTCTTTCTTCATACCAGGCCACCAATAGTGAATACGAAGATCCTTATACATTTTATCTGAGCCCGGATGAATAGAATAACGAGACTTATGGGCTTCATCCATAAGCAAGGTACGAAGATCATCCTGGCTTGGGACCCACAAACGGTCCATGAAGTAATATGATCCATTGTCCTTCAGTTCCAGAGCAGGTGTTATGTGATAGGGAAATTCCTTATCCATCAAACCTTGTGAAACACAAGATTGTTGAGCCTGAGAAATGCGTGCTTGAATATCGGATCGAGCTTGAATAACAGATTGAACACGTACACAATGAAGCTTAGTACGTTCCTTACGACTCAATGCATCAGCTACGACATTCGCCTTACCAGGATGGTAGCGAATTTCGCAGTCATAGTCGTTTAAAAGCTCAACCCAACGTCGCTGTCTCATGTTGAGTTCTTTCTGGTTGAAGATATGCTGAAGACTTTTGTGGTCAGTGAAAACCACACATTTTGTACCGTACAAATAGTGTCTCCAGATCTTGAGAGCAAAGACAACTGCACCTAACTCAAGATCATGAGTGGTGTAGTTCTTCTCATGAATCTTCAACTGCCTCGATGCATAAGCTATGACTTTGTTCCTTTGCATAAGAACACAGCCAAGACCCAATTTCGATGCATCACAATATACAACAAAATCATCATCACCCTCAGGTAATGATAAAACAGGCGCATCGCAAAGCTTCTGTTTCAAGTGTTGAAAAGCTTCCTCTTGTTTGTTTCCCCAATAAAAGGGCATTTTCTTCTGAGTTAGAGCAGTTAGAGGAACTGCAATCTTCGAGAAGTTTTCTATGAAGCGGCGATAATAACCCGCTAGACCAAGAAAAGAACGAACTTCAGTAGGAGTAGTAGGTGTATCCCAATCCTTAATCGCACTGATCTTGGAGGGATCTACATGAATACCCCGTTCGTTGATAACATGCCCCAAAAATTGAACTTCTTTAAGCCAAAATTCGCACTTGGAGAATTTGGCGAAAAGTTGCTCTTTCTTTAGGAGTTCAAGGGTAAGACGAAGATGTTGCTCGTGATCAGCTTGCGTCTTAGAATAAATCAAGATGTCGTCAATAAAAACAATGACGAACTGATCCAAATAAGGTTTACAGACCCTATTCATTAAGTCCATGAAAACAGCAGGAGCATTAGTCAAACCGAATGGCATGACTGTGAATTCATAATGCCCATAACGAGTACGGAACGCTGTCTTCGGAATGTCTTCTTCTTGCACCCGAAGTTGATGATATCCAGACCGCAGATCAATCTTCGAAAAATAAGAAGCGCCTTGTAACTGATCAAAGAGATCATCGATGCGAGGTAGAGGATATCGATTCTTGATGGTAAGCTTATTAAGCTCACGATAATCGATACACATCCTAAAGGATCCATCCTTCTTCTTGACAAAAAGAACGGGAGCACCCCAAGGTGAAAAACTAGGACGTATAAAACCTTTGTCAGAAAGCTCCTGAAGCTGTTTAGACAACTCTTGCATCTCGGATGGTGCAAGACGATATGGAGCTCTAGCAATTGGATTTGCACCAGGTACGAGATCAATGCAGAACTCGACTTGGCGTGCTGGAGGTAGACCAGGTAAATCTTCAGGGAACACTTCAGAATAATCCCGAACGACAGGAATATCTGAAATAGACTTACCCTTGCCTTTATCTTCTGTAACATGTGCTAAGAAAGCCACATAGTTCTTCTGCAGATACTTCCGAGCTTTAAAACAAGACATGAGTTTGAGACCACCGATAGGCTTCTCACCTTGAACCTGCAGGATCTCGCCTGTCGAAAGCGGCACACGAACAATCTTCTTAGAACAAACTATCTCTGCGTGATGCTTGGATAACCAATCCATTCCCACAATAACGTCGAAGCTTCCAAGTTGCATAGGCGCGAGGTCAATAGGAAAAAGATGGTCGTTAAGATTCAACTGGCAGTTGCGAAGAACAGAATCAAGAATAATGGGTTCACCACTAGCAACCTCTACTGTCAAAGATTTGCCTAGTTTCGTTCTAGACACACGAAGCATTTGCTCAAAAGACAAAGACACGAAACTCTTATCGGCACCGGAATCGAAAAGAACAGACGCAGGCTGATTATTAATAAAGAACGTACCGTTCACCACATTATCGTCAGCCTGTGCCTCTTGGGCGTTCATGTTAAAGACTCGGCCTCGAGCCGGAGCCGGATTCTGGTTCTGGTTCTGGTTCTGGTTGGCTAGCCTTGGGCACCGGTTTCTATAGTGGGTCAAATCCCCACAATTATAACAAGCACCCGGTGGGTATTGTGGTCTTGCAGCTTGACCCTGTTGCGGAGCAACTTGTTGAGCCGGGTTCTGAACCGCGGGATTCTAAGCAGACCGACAAAAATTGGCAAGATGGCCTGACTTCCCACAGTTGGTACAGAAACGGCATGGAAGTTGCGGCTGGTGGTGACTGTTGCATTTATTGCACAAAGGTGCATTCCCTGTATAGGGTTTCTTTGCTGGCGGCTGTGCGGGTTGGTTGGGAGCTGCCTGATTAGCTTGGGCAGTGATAGCAAAATTTTGGGAAGCCTTACGCTTCCTTGACTTCTTCGAAGAACCAGAGTTCTTTCCATTCAAGTTTTGACCTTTCTTGCTATCTTCCTTGTCAGCCGACTGCTTCTTGTCCTTGTCACCTTTCCGGTGCAACTTGTTCTTCCGGATCTGCGACTCAGTCAATGTCGCTGATAACTCGATCGCCTGACGGAGTGTGGCAGGTTCACTACCAGTAAGAATGTCTTGTACCGAGTCAGGTAGGCCGTCGATGTATCTTTCGATAGCCTTGTCAAGTGGAGTAACCATAGTCGGGCAAAGCAAACTTAACTCTTCAAACCGATCAGTATAAGCCCTGTGCTCACCACTATCTTGCTTCAAAACATCAAACTCTTTCTCCAACGCTCGTTGCTCATGACGAGGACAGAATTCCCTCATCATAAGGGCTCTAAGTTCAGCCCATGTCTGTGCGAGAGCAACTTCTGCACCTTGGTCCCTCATAACCCCGTTCCACCATGTCAAAGCCCTCTTCTGAAATACGCTCGAAGCAAACTCGACTTTGCGATTTTCGAGACACTGCACGTGGCGAAAAGTATTCTCTATGCTCTCAAACCACTGAAGAAGCCCAGTCGCTCCTTCAGAACCACTAAACTTGAGTGGTTTAGCCTGATTAAAATCCTTGTATTTGCACGGACCATTGTTGTTGTTGTTGGCTTGTTGCCATTGAGCAAAGAGATTTGGGAATTGAGCAGCCATCTGCTGCGCAATAATTTCTGCCAGCTCGGCAGTAGCTATCTGGTTCTCGCGTCGAGGAGGCATTCTAAAAGAGGAAAAACATGAAAGGAAACGAGTGAGATGATTGGATGAAAAGAATGAGATGATAAAAACAAGAATTGCAAACAGCATGGATGGTGGTCATTCGTTCGTATCACAAAGCAAACAAACGACACACAGTGACTAATCAAAGTAAATGGGTCAAAAATAATGTATTAGCGAAGACATGCTCGCCTATAAGTGAACACTCACTCCAAGAATTCCCAGGTAAGCACAACTGGTCTCGCGTCTGGTTGAGATGTATACGAAGTGCTTGCCTAGACAGAAAACCCAGAATACAGGCATTCACCCTTCCAGTTTGCACATGTTCACATTATTTAAAACCCAAAACGTTTGACGGGATTCTGAAAATTTGAAGGCACAAGGCCAAAAACCAATACTGAAAAGGGTTCAAAACCATATAACAGAGGGTTCAAAACCTTACAATTGAGGGTTCAAAACCTTGTAAAAATTTATTCAAAAACAGATGATTGTTTTTTCAAAAATCGTTTCGGAAAAATTTTGGTTCCTTGTTTTGTTAATCACCTAAGGATAGGTGATGTACATGTTTTAAGATCTAAACACAAGATAGCTTGTGTTAGGTTCCTAGAAAAGTTATAGTCTAGGTCAAAGCATTACTAATAACCTAATTCCCTATAACCATTGGCTCTGATACCAACTCTTCTGTCACACCCCGACCGCGTAAAACAACAAATCGCGGCGGAAACATCGGGGCGTGTTGCAACAGAATTAATTGTTTCATAACCATGGCATACAAAGTTGTGTTTTATTTATTAAACAAGGGTGTTACATTGTTTCAAACAGGAAATTAAAGAGTTCAGAACATAATTAAACATAGTCTATCTTATTTAAAAGTCTCTAAGGCACAGGTCCGCCCTAGTATCATAATCAACATCCTATGGAAAAGCACCTGAAAACACATGTGAAAATAGGTACGTCAGCATAAAAATGCCTGTGAGATACATAGGTTTGTGAAAATAGGATTCATGACTTGTATTTGAGAAAATGTTTAGTCATGAACCTTGTAATTTGCTTTGTCTTGTAAATCATTTGAAAACAATAAGATCAGATGATATGTATAAGTAAATGTCAGGTTAAATAAATGACCATGTAAAAATGTGTTTGTATAAGATAAGTTGTTTGTAAATCAATGTCTTGTGAAAAGTATGTTATTTGTATAAAATGTTCTATGTCTCAAACTGAAATGATTCAAATAACATTACGCCATGTAATACCATACAAACACTTATATATAGGAAGTACCAGCGGCGTATCCACCATGCTTGTATCATATTACACACGCATCGTTACTTAATCACTTAATCAAACCAAACCAACCAATGTAAGAAGTCTATGTTTAAACCAAATGTCAAATGTATTGAATAATATGTCAAATGTAAATCATGTCAAATGTCTATGTCAAATATCCATGTCAAATGTCTATGTCAAATATCCATGTCAAATGTTTATGTCAAATATCCATGTCAAATGTCTATGTCAATTATCCATGTCAAATGTCTATGTCAAAATGTCATGTATGGCAAGTGAAATGTCTCAAACTAAACCATATGCACAAAAACAAAGTATTGAAGTAAAACTTGGTTTAAATCAAAGTTATGTTTCGTGTAAATGCATGCAACTATTTAATATGAACATTTATGCGGTATTGTGAATATGCATACATCCAAGCCTGGCGACTGTGGTGATAAAACCCTTTAAACAAATTAAAGGTCTATCTTTCTTAATGTCAACGAATTCGGTCATTCCTTTCTGTCCCCTTTCCCTGGGATGTCTGGAACGGGAGTTGTCAATTCCTATGGTACCACTACCTACTAACGAACGGCGTAGCTAATGTTAATGAATGTATTGTCCCATGTAAACAAACCAAATGTCATACCAAAATGTAAACATGTGAAAACAATGCACTAAGTATGTAATCAAATGAACATACATAGCGTGAAATGTCATGTAAAACAATGTACTAAGTAATGCACACAATGGGCACACCTAGCAGGAAATGTCATGTAAAACAATGTACTAAGTAATGCACACAATGGGCACACCTAGCAGGAAATGTCAAGTAAAACAATGTACTAAGTAATGCACACAATGGGCACACCTAGCAGGAAATGTCATGTAAAACAATGTACTAAGTAATGCACACAATGGGCACACCTAGCATGAAATGTAATGAAATCATGTACTATAATGTACTAACAAACATAACCGGTATATGATGTAAAAACAGGAAAGCATGAAAGTAACAAGTAGGCACATGTGTTTCACCCCAAAACAGTTTGGAAAACAGTAAAAGAGGGGTCTATGTACTCACTTGAGATTGCTCAGTTGTCTAAAGATAATCACCAAGTAATGCTATAGATCTCGGAATCAAACGGCACCTAATATAGGTAACTATGTTAATAACCGGACCTTAATCGGAAGACTGGATAGAATGAGGTTTCGTAAACCAAACGAGTGTAGAGACTCGTGTCATTTGGTTTAACAAAGCCTACATGCTAAATGAAACTTAACATAATTGTTTACGACCCATTACGACCCGTTTAGGAAGCTTATGCTACTTTAACGTGTCGTGCGCGTGAAACGCGTTCGGACCGCCTAACTAGTCCTATGACAGTATTATATGCCTAAACATGTTACATAATCAGTTACGTGACAAAAGTTTAGGTTACATATGCTAAATTACCAATTATGTATGAAAAGGGTATTCTGGTAATTTACCTAAGGCATATAAACTACCTATCATACAACTACTTAAACGTCGTGACCATAACGTATAACCTCGGAAGGTTATTCCCTACACTATGGTCACCTAATGTGTTTGGTCGGATCCTAATGATCGACCAAACTGGGTCGGGTTCGAAGGTATAGGCGATTTATTAGATCGCCTACCCTACGACCCTAGACAACGTGGTAATCAGTAGGCATAGTCCCAAGGGACTATGACCATCGTGATTACAATCACGTTGCGAAGTTCTAACGAACTTCGCATTGACCATTACTGGTCAACGCTGAAAGTCAAACAAAGTTTGACTTTCTGACTCGAAAAGCAGTAAAATAAGGAAAAGAACGAAAGAATACTAACCCAGGGTCCCCGAATGCTAAACTCGATTCGAAAATCTCAGGTATGAAACTAATGTTTCAACTTAGAGTTTCTCAAAACAAATTTCTAGTGATTATGAACAAAGGGGGGTGGGGTATTTATAGTATTCGGTGAACCGTTGAGATCGTTTCTTGGAAAAGGGGAAAAGATCTAGTTCGTACACTTGTCGGAATGTTATGGAACCACATATGCTCCTTAACTTAGTGACACATCAACTTAAAACATGTGGTTGTGGTTTAATCAGCTGATAATCTGCTGACTGTTAACTCTTATCTGTTCTGCAGGTGCCTTACGGACCGTAAGGTATGGCTTACGGTCCGTAAGCCAGTAAGTTTGGCAAAATGGCAGATTTGGTCCCTGTAGTGTAAAAAGCTCATTTCTGACACGTTTAAGGCCCGTTAACCCCATTTCAAAGCTCTAAAATGAAGTTAAAGTATAGGGAACTTAAAATGTGTTCAAAAATATCTCAGATGTCGGTTCGTTTGGCCGTACGATCGCGATGTTCGGTTAATTACGACGGAATACGCATAAGCGCGAAAAACGATCCAAATGACGCGACGAATGGATTTTTCTTATGGCGAACACCAAAATATAATATAGTCATGCTTACATAAATTTTTGGATGTCCAGATGTATTCAGAACGTAAGTTATGCGTGAAAATGCAAACTTGTGCACTTTTTGACACTTTTAGTCCCTGAATGACCCAAAAGTTTATTTTAGCACACCGAACCCCTCAAAGCCTATTTCTAAGCTATGTAAAGGATATTTAAGGTGTGTTTAACTTATGGTCATGTTCCGGAATGTTCGTTACAGTTCAAATTGACATACTTTCGCAGTTTGTCATATTTAGTCCCTGTAAGCGAATTAACTTGTTTTTGCCATACCAAAGCCTTCAAAACTTATTTCTAAGTTATCGAAAGATTATTTAAGGTATGTTGGATATATGTTGATGTTCCAGAGTATTTCTCGCATTAAACTGAGTACGTTTACGCACTAGTTTGCGTATAACTCTCCAGAAAGCGATGTAGAGTTTGAAATTACATAAAAGTCAAAACATGAAAAATGTATAACATAACAAAACAGACATTTGGATCAAATACATTGTTTTATTGATAATAGAACTGTTCATAGTGATTACAAGCACAGTTGTTACAGACCAAGGCAGAGACATTATATCTTGAATATATTGGAAATACTGAACACCAGATTCTCTTCTAATAGCATAAGCATTGACTTGTGGCAAGTAACCCCAACTTATGATATCACCCAGAGAAACATCTCTATCCCTTTTGTAATACTGTAGTGGTCTTTTGAATTTTCTTTCCGTATCTTTCCTGAACCACTTCTTTCGTTCTTCACGTTGTTCTTCTTTAGACATTTCTCTAAAACTCTTACTCTTAACACTTTCAGCAACTTTCCTTCTCAATTCATCTTCATTCGCTTGACTGAAGAACTCAGCAAGAGTTGGAAAGCTAGAAGTATCAACATTAACATTCTCAGACTGATCATCATCGCTCCAGTCTTCTACTTCCACTTTATCATAATTATCAGCTTCTTCAACATACTTGTACTGATATTCAGGTTGATGATTGATATCAAATTCATTCAACTCTTCTTCAAAATCAAAGTTAAACTTATCTTCCTCAACATCCATCATCTTAATGATCTCAGCTCTAGTGTAAGTATGCAAGATTTCACCTTCTTCTACATCATGTTCAAGACATAGAATCAAACCTTCACCCTGATCAACATTTTCATCAACCTTTTCAGCATTACCATGCTCCCCCTTTCCTCCTGCATTTTCTGGCTCTTCGTTTGCATCATCATGAAGATATTCATCAATATTCTCTTCTTGTGATGCTTCAGTTACTTTTATACCAGAATTAACTTGATCAGCATCATCATCGCTATGAACAGAATATACTTCATCTGCATCATCTTTCAGATTATCATCTTCATCTTCTTCATCATCTTCGATCATACCAGCTACTGAAGTTAATGGACAAGGATCTGGAATAGACGATTCTGGAACTTTCTCAATCAGAACAATTTCCCTTTCAGTCACTTGAACATCATCTTTAACTTGAACACTTTTACCTTTATCTTTCATTTCAGCTTCTATCTCAGCTTTACGTCTTGCTCTAACTTCTGCAAGTTCTATCTCTTCAAACTTTTGTTCAATCGGCTTACCAATCAAATCTTCCAACACTTTCTTTAACATATACTCTTCATGTTCTTTTCTATCATTCTTGGCTTCTAACTCTTGATTTTTCAACTTGAAATACTCATTCTGCTCATCCCTTCGAGACTTTTCTTCTTCCAAGACAGCTATTCGAACTTTCAAAATATCAATGTCAACTTGATCAGCTTCAATCTTTTTCAACAAAGATGAATTCTCAAATTCAACAGACTTGACATGTTCCTCTAACTTCTTTTTCTCACTTGACATCTCATCCACCTTCTTTTGCAGCTTCTTCACAAGATCATCATTTATAAAGCTAAAATCATCAAGCTGTTCAAGAACTGTACTCTCTGGAATATGTGGAAAACTTTCAAAACCAGATGATCCAGGAGTAGTATGAACTGGTGGTTGTGTGGTTGGTGGTGTTTGTTGGACGTGTGGTGAAGTTATTGGTGGTTGTTCATGAATAGGTAATGAAATATGATGTGGTGGTGGTGATTGTGGTGATTGTAAAGGATCAGGTAATGGTTCTTGAGGTGGTGGTGATTTTGGTTGATTTTGTGGTGGTGATGGTGATGGTGGTTTACTTTGTGATTCTGGTGGTGGATTTAGTTTCAGCTTGAATTTTAACTTTCGCGCTGCTGGAGTTATGACACATTTTCTTGACGTTGACTTCTTTCTACCTCCTGAAGATGGTGGTGTTACAACCTGAACATTCTCTGGTGGAACATATGTTTCATCTTCATCATCTGAATTCCTCTTTCTCTTCTTTTGTTTCTCTCTATCTCTTGGATCATAGTTTTCACTAATCCAACGATCAACTTGAGCATCAATATCAAATTCTACACCAGATGAACTCTCCTCTTCATCATCAACTGCTATCTTACTAACTGATTTCTCAGCTACAAAAGTATCATCAACATCTTTCAGCAACTGCTCAGTTTCAGGAGTTAACGGTTCTTGATCTTTTTCAACATCAGCTTCTCTCTCATCAACTTCTGGTTCATCAACTAACATTGTTTCAACAACTTTCTTTTTACGTTTTTTCTGTGGTTGAGAAGATGATCCTTCTTCAGCTTGGACTTTCGGTGTAGGATCTCTCTTTCCACCTTTTTTCTTCTTTTCTTTTTCTGCTTTTGTATACCAATCATTTCGAGTTTCACAGAAATCTTCTAACTTCGTTAATTCATCAGTTGCACTTTTTTCTTTCATTTCATCATCATTCCTCCACTTTATATGATTTACTGGATTTGGATCCTCATACTTCTCACTTTTGATGAACCCGAAAAACTTTGTCTTCTTCGGTTCAGGCCAATTCTTTGTATACTTGGATAATCGGATTAACGTTTCATTATCCATGTAATGCAACATCATCAGATCATTCTGTTCATCTTTCACTAGATTTGGATAAGCATGATCCAACATCATCTGCACAAACCTTGGATACACCCAACTTCGACTTTTAGAAATGATATTATCTTTCATGTAATGAAATATAATTCTAGAAAAGTTGAATTTCTTGTTAAGCACCAACGCCATCACCATACACATTTGATAATCTTTCATAACGTCGTATCCACCTTTCCTGTGACTTAACGCATGAATCACTGAGTGAATAAAGAATTTGTATGGCTTCATAAAACATGCTTTCAAATAATTTGCTTTATTCAACGGCCCGTTATATTCCATTCTAAGCATACATCCTTTGACCATCTTTTCCGGAAACCCTATTGGCGAATTATCATCATCTGGAAACTCTAACACTTCACGTACAAGTTGTTCTGTGATTATGATTGCTTTATCTTCACCATCTATACTCACACTTGAATTTATAACATCATTCACTTCATCGTAACTAGCATTCTTCCAGAAATGATCAACATGAGATTTGAAGACTTTGTGCTGATCCGTTAAAGCCTTTTGAATTGGTAAACATTTCATGAATGGCAAAATCTCCTTAAATACACTCATCTTTGGTAGTGTTTCATCGTAAACACAGCAAGTATTGTGCGATGAATCAAACATTACATTCGATGCCTGAAAAACAAACAAAAACACACAAGTTAAACAATTTTTGCACAATTTTCAAGACAAAACTATCATTCACACAATCTGGCCTCATGCGATGTGGCCATTTCATGTGACCTCGTGCCAAACTTATCAGGATTTTCAAATGATTTGATGTTCACACGATCTGACCATCTCATACGGTCTGGTATTTCAAACGAACTGGTCAATCTCAAATGATTTGGATTTCAAACGAGTTGAACAGTTTTAAACGATGTGGATCCTAAGCGAGTTGGCCAATTCATGCGATCTGGAACATCAAATGGTGTGGCGATCTCGTGCGGACTGGATCATCACTTCGTTTGAACAAACCTTTACGAACAGTGAATTTGCAGATTATCAAAACGTGTTTTATTATGAAATTCATGCCATAGATCTTTTCTACATCAAAATCCGATCATGTTGGTATCAATTTTATTCAATTTAGTTCACTTTACAAGCCTAGATCTAAGTTCAAAGATCCTGTTCGTTCAAGTTCATACGACTTCATGTGATTCAGTTCAATTAATCATCAATCTATACCTTTCCCATGATATAAGTTGTGCGAACCAACTTATACAATGAATCCGAACAACAGATTACACGATTACAGCTTGAAAACAAAGAATCACTCAAATCGTTCAGATCGCTCGATGAATGTGTTGTGATGCGCAGTGGTGTGAGACTGAAACATTCACACGATCTGGTCTCCCTTTTATATAGAGGAGCCATGTCGTACGAGTTGAAAATTTGAAACGATTTGAGGAGTTCGTGCGGTCTGGCCAGAATTTGAAACTGTTTGGCCAGTTCGCACGAGTTGGCACCTCGTGTGAAAATCTTATTTTTCAAAATTTTCAGATTTTTTTTGAATTTTGAATTTAATTTTTTTTACCTTTTACCAATACACTCAGTTAACCAAGTCCAATTTAATGACCCTGGTCAACTGTTTAGCCGGCCAAATCCAAATTAATGAATTTGGCCGACCAAATTATGATCTCACTGACAATTTTGAAACAAATTAAGTTCAAATTAATGAACTTTTAAACATTTGAAACATTTTAAGTTCAAATTAATGAACTTTTAAGCATTTTGAGCAATTACCAACACTTTTCTCAAACTTTTCTTATCCAACCCAAATGATACAACTTGTTTAGCACTGTTGGGTTGATCATCAGATTCCTAACGTCTGTTGTCGAAAATAAGATGAAATGACAAATCTTTTTGAATTTTTCAACATTTTAGCTAAAATAAACAGAACATCTTTTGGAATTGAAGAATACTGGAAACTGTACAAACATATTTACATACATCTTTTTGTGAGATTGTGTAAGAGGATCATATCAGTTTTTGAGACTTATCACTAACACTGTTGATCTTGATTTAACTTTAAGTTTTAAACAAATTCACTTCTGATTGTCAGTATTTTTGTCCACTTAAACTTCTACACAAGTTTCAATTGATTCAAGATACGAATTAGTATTTTAAGGACTGAACTTATTCGCGTGTCCAACCGCAGAATATACTCCCGTATCCAGACTTCTATATTCAGTCTTACAGGTGAGTGCACACTAATGATATTTGTAAGGGGTAAATGCGAGGCCATGAGAGCTCAGGCTAGAACTTCCGTTCAATCAGAGAGATGATGGCTCGAATTTAGGTGGGTCCCCCTTGGGGATCTTCTTTTCAATAGCACATGATTAGCATTTTTCAATGTTTCATCATTTTTTATGCTGAGGGTGAGCTTTAAGAATAAAGCAGTGCAGAGTATTATACGAGGACTAGGCTATTGCTCCCGCAAAATCAGAAGTCCTGGTATAATACCCTAGATATCATCACGTACAAAGACCTAGTATGTCAGAAATAGAATCTTTCAATCAGGATTTCAGGGGTTACCTATATATCCGAGAGATGTTCCCCACGAGGATAAGCAGTTATTCGTTATGTTTATATCTCGAACTCAATCTACTAATTGTGTGAAGCCTACTGGCACATCATTAGTGAGACTTGTTTAAAAACATTTTGACAATCCATTTCTTTTGCATGTTGTGATAGTCCACTGATGTACTATCATTTCCTCTTTTTCACAACAAAACTCTTTTTGTCTTTTTCAATGTTTTTGGATTTTTTTATGAAATTTTATCATGTTTTTGTATTTTCTATAAACTATCTCCCCCTAAAATCAAAAAACATATTTTTGTGTTTTTGGTTTTAACAAAAGCAGTAAAGAAACTGTACAGAAAACATGACAACTAGACGCAGATCACATCTGATCACCGTCCGCCTCGGCCACACACTCTACCACCCTCCCAGAAAACAAATTCTTTAACCCGTTCAATTTTAAAAGATAAGTAAATGTTGTTTTATCAAAGGGTTTAGTGTAAAAATCAGCTCTCTGATCATCGGTGTGAATATAATCAATTCGAATCATTTTTTTCTCGTAGCAATCACGAATAAAATGATGTCGAATCTCAATATGTTTTGTTTTAGAATGTTGAACCATATTTTTAGTGATATTAATGGCTGCCTCGTTGTCCACAAAAATTGGTGTGTCTAAGAATTGCAAACCATAATCCCTCATTTGCTGTTGAATCCAGAGAATCTGGGAACAACAACTGGATGCCGAAACATATTCAGCCTCACAAGTCGAGAGAGCGATTGTGGTCTGTTTCTTACACTGCCAAGTGATTAGCCGAGTTCCGAAGAACTGGAAACCAGCAGTGGTGGACTTAGCATTCAACTTACAACACCCGAAGTCAGAGTCAGAATATCCAGTTAGAGAGAAGTCACCGGATCGGGGATACCACAAGCCGGTGCTTGGGCAACCTTTGAGATACCGTAAGATCCTCTTCACTATCGTCATGTGTGATGCTCTGGGACATGACTGGTACTGGGCACAGAGGCAGGTTGGATACATGATGTCCGGTCGTGATGCTTTAAGATACATTAGCGATCCTATGATTGACCGATATTGCGTTTCATCCACTTTCTCACCATTTTCATCCGGACATATGCCATGATTCAAAGCCAGGGGGGTTGATATGGGAGATGATTCGGACATATTGAATTTTTCCAACACATCATTCACATACTTGGTCTGGTGTATGAAGATTCCATCGGGCAGTTGCTCAACTTGAAGCCCGAGAAAGAACTTCATCTCCCCCATTGAACTCATTTCAAACTTCTGCTTCATGACCTTCTTAAACTCTTTGCACAACTCATCATTCGTTGATCCGAAAATTATATCATCAACATAGATTTGCATGATAAGTAGATGTCCTGCAAACCTGAACAGGGTACTATCGACAGTCCCTCTGGTGAACCCGTTGTTCAGCAAATACTTGGAAAGCGTCTCGTACCAGGCTCTCAGGGCCTGGTGTAATCCGTATAATGCCTTATCGAGTAGATACACCTTATCTTTGTGTACAGGATCGGTAAAACCTGGTGGTTGACTGACATACACTTCTTCTTTAATCTTGCCGTAGAGGAATGCATATTTGACATCCAGTTGGTAGACCTTGTATCACACCCCCAAAATCCACACTCGGAGTATCACCGCTTGGAGGCGTGACATGACCAGGATCAAGCCACCAATCATATCGAACAATGTAATTAGTAAATGTAATTCAACCAAACAATATGAAAGGTGTTCAAAACAAAAGTATAGTATCAATGTTTAGCGGAAGCATAAATGTAAAACCCAACATAAGTAATAAGTTTGAAATGTCATAAATGTTTAACATGGCATCCACGATCCATGTCCCACAACGACTGTGCCTCCCCGTGCAAGCTCCATGAGTACCTAACGACCTGCAAGGCATGTAACAACGAGTCAACAACAAAGTTGAGCGAGTTCACAATTGGTTGTTTAGTTATAGTATTCGTTCGTAAATCATTTGTTCGCTTGTACCAGGTATCGTATTAATTCGTATCGCGGTCTCCCAGACATGTGTGCGAAGGTTAGTGGGGGTTTCCCATGTATCCTAGACTAGTTGTATTTGTATTTGTATCGCGGTCTCCAAGACATGTTTGCGAAGATTAGTATTCGTATCGCGGTCTCACAGACATGTTTGCGAAGATTAGCATTTGTATCGCGGTCTTACAGACATGTGTGCGAAGATTAGTGGGGGCTTCCCGTGTTTTACTAGTCTAGCTGTATCTATAGGTGTCATACACCTAATGAGGTCAGTGGTACGTATTTCAGTAGTGATGTAAGTACAAGTAATCATTCAATCCCATTCCCAAGCCCGGGAATCCCATGCCTTGGTAAGAGTGTGAACTCACCTTGGTTTGCTCGGTATGCTAAACTACGTGCTCGCAAACAATCAATCAAAGCCTAGAGTATGCATGTATACACAGTCAGTTCATGTTGGTAAAGTTTCACATGCAAATCATTATCACAGAGTGTGTTTAGAAATCAACAGCATGCATCACAATCAGTTAATCACACTCATACAATTCATGCTTCTCATAAATGCCTTGTGCAGTTTAGTCTACATAGTTCTTCATTAACATGCTTGACAGGGTTAGCAGTTTAATAAGGCTAGCATACTTAGCAACGTTAGCCAACTTAACAGGATTATCTTGCTTAACAGAGAATAATAATTAACAGTGTTAATCAACTAACAGAGCTGACATGCCATAAGAGTTACATACTTAACAGGGTTAATGACTAACAGAAGTACTCTCTAAAATACTTGACTAAAGCACATGTGACGAAAACAGGTGCCTGGCGAAATCCCTGCCTGGCGAAATCCCCCAAGCGACGAAGACACCCGG
This sequence comes from Helianthus tuberosus, assembly GCA_030545235.1. Taxonomy (NCBI): domain Eukaryota; kingdom Viridiplantae; phylum Streptophyta; class Magnoliopsida; order Asterales; family Asteraceae; genus Helianthus; species Helianthus tuberosus. The sequence goes on from JARYGA010002910.1 coordinate 24,275, forward strand.
GATGAAAACACTTGTTTTCGTCGGCTTCAAGTGTGATGAAAACACATAAGTGTTTTCGTCCAATGTTGTGATTTCGTTGGCTAGACATCATCTTCATTAACAGTTACACAATCACCAAATAATAATACAGAACATATCATGAACTCGATCATTAGACATAGGCATTTAATTATCGATTTACGGAAATACCGAGCAGGCAATATCCAATCTATTTATACATATCCAATCATAGAATTCCAACCTGTTGAACATCTATTATAATACCACAGTTTTGCATATAACATCACCACTCACTGACTCACATATCAGATCCTAACTTACACGAATATTAATCACGCATGCAAATCGATAACCATAACAATCTGATATCATCAAGAATCAACCCTTAGTTATGATCTAACATTACTCAACAATAGATAATACAGATTTCTAATAGATAGTCAAGAGATGGTTTAAATCAAATAATCATACTAAGATCGAAACTAACCGCGACACAATACAGTGATGTTTCGAGAGAGTTTGCTGCCGCCAGTCGCTTAGGGAGAGTCTAGGGTTGCCGATTAAAAAAATATTCACGTAAAGGTTGGAAGTAATATGTAGCTGATCCACTACTGGGCCTAAAGCCCATTTGATTTTGTTGGCCACAAGGTGGACGAAAACACATGTGTGTTTTCGTGAAGAGGGTGTTTTCGGATGGAGGGTATTCAGCAAAAGTTCCATTTTTAAAATACACATATCCCACCTTTAACAGGAAACATATTATTACATACACTCAAATGTAATTGCACACCATATATAACACATCAATCTCAATACGATTTAACATATTACAAACATGTACACTTGCGAAACAAACAAGTCGTGTAAACAAACAACTTAAACAATTTACGTGCAATTGATGCGAAGATGGAATCTTGGAAACTCGAGTTGTCACATTATCCCCAACTTGAAAGAAATTTCGTCCCGAAATTTAGCATGCGGTTACTGAGGAAGCTAGTTGTGTTGTGTAGTTTACTGGTTTTCCTGGGGTGTCACATCATCCCCCCGTTGATTTGGAATTTCGTCCCGAAATTCTGTAGTAGCTTCAGTCTCAGTAGTGGTTGCACTGTTTCCGAATAACTGGGGATACTTGAGTTTCATTTGATCTTCTCGTTCCCAGGTAAACTCTGGGCCACGACGGGAGTTCCAACGAACTCGAACAAGAGGTATTCTAGTGTGCTTGAGGACCTTAACATCCCGGTCCGTGATTTCCACTGGTTCCTCGATGAATCGCAACTGATCGTCGATAGTGAGCTCCATCAAAGGAACTATGAGGGTCTCATCTGACAGACACTTCTTCAGATTTGACACGTGAAAGACGTTGTGAACTGCACTGAGTTCTGCTGGTAGGTTTAGTTTGTAGGCCACCTTGCCTATTTTCTCAATGATTTCGAACGGTCCGACATATCGCGGATTGAGCTTGCCCTGTTTGCCAAAACGAACCACACCCTTCCAGGGTGAAACTTTGAGTAGCACTCGATCCCCAACTTGGAACTCGAGTGGTTTCCGGTGCTTATTTGCGTAGGCTTTCTGACGGTCACGAGCTGCCGTCATGCGTTGCCGTATCTGAGCAATTCTTTCCGTTGTGTCCACTACAAGTTCTGGACCCGTGATCTGACTATCACCCACCTCTGCCCAACAAAGAGGTGATCAGCATTTACGCCCGTACAATGCCTCGAATGGAGCGGCTTGAATGCTGGTATGGTAACTGTTGTTATACGAGAACTCCACTAACGAGAGCCAAAAGATTTGTGCATTGCTTGCCACAATTCTAAACGAGAGCCAAAAGATTTGTGCATTGCTTGCCACAATTCTGAAGTAAAACGTGCGTCACGATCGGAGATAATCGAGGTTGGCACCCCGTGCCTCGAGACAACTTCCTTAAGATATACGTCTGCTAGAGTAGAGAACTTGTCTGTTTCCTTGATAGCCAAGAAGTGTGCAGACTTAGTGAGTCGATCCATGATCACCCAAATAGTATCATTCCCACGTTGAGATCTAGGCAGGCCAGTAACAAAATCCATGGAAATCTGCTCCCATTTCCATTGTGGTATCTCTGGTTGTTGGAGTAGGCCCGATGGTTTCTCATATTCAGTCTTGACTCTCGCACAAGTCAAACACTTGCTAACGTAAGTTGCTATATGAGCTTTCATGCTAGGCCACCAATATGTAGTTTTCAAATGCTTCTACCTGGATGTACCGAGTAGCGAGACTTATGTGCTTCATCCATTACGAGCTCGCGTAAGTTGCCATACAGTGGGACCCAAATGCGTCCGGTTACGTAGTAGGCGCCGTCTTCCTTTTGTTCTAACCGTTTCCTTGAGCCGCGTAGGGCTTCAGCCCTGACGTTTTCTGGTTTCAATGCTTCTACCTGAGCATCTCGTATCTGTGCCGGAAGACTAGACTGGATAGTAAGCTGTAATGCTCGTACGCGTCTTGGTATAGTGTCTTTTCGACTAAGGGCGTCAGCCACAACATTGGCTTTTCCTGGATGGTACTTGATGGCACATTCGTAATCGTTCATTAGTTCGACCCATCGGCGTTGACGCATGTTCAATTCCTTCTGCTTGAAGATATGTTCGAGACTCCTGTGATCGGTGTAGATGGTGCACTTGGTACCGTACAGGTAATGTCTCCATATCTTAAGCGCGAAAACCACAGCTCCCAGCTCTAAATCGTGCGTAGTATAGTTCTTTTCGTGAATCTTAAGTTGGCGCGAGGCGTAAGCAATGACTTTATCCCGTTGCATCAATACACAACCAAGACCCTGAATTGATGCGTCGCAGTAGACCACAAAATCATCTGTGCCCTCTGGCAATGAGAGAATAGGTGCGCTGCAGAGTCTATCCTTTAAGTGCTGAAAAGCTGTTTCCTGTGTATTACCCCAACGATAAGTAACACCTTTCTGTGTCAGTAGTGTAAGCGGCTGTGCAATCTTTGAGAAGTCTTTGATGAACCTTCTGTAATAACCTGCCAAACCCAAGAATTGGCGAATTTGTATTGGTGTGAGAGGTGCAGACCAGTTTTTGATCGAATCTACCTTGGATGGATCAACATGAATCCCATCCTTGTTTACCACGTGGCCTAGAAAGTGGACTTCACGAAGCCAGAAGTCGTATTTCGAAAACTTGGCGTACAGCTGTTCTGTTCGAAGGAGTTCCAAAATAAATAGTAAATGCTGCTCGTGTTCCTCCTGACTCTTAGAGTAGATCAGAATGTCATCGATGAATACAATCACAAACCTATCCAGGTAGGGCTTGCACACTCTGTTCATAAGATCCATGAAGACTGCAGGTGCGTTTGTTAACCCGAATGGCATGACCAGGAACTCGTAGTGGCCGTAGCGAGTTCTGAATGCTGTTTTGGAGACGTCATCGTCCCGGACTCTCAGCTGATGGTAGCCTGACCTCAGATCAATCTTTGAATAGTAGCTCGACCCTTGCAGCTGGTCGAACAAGTCGTCAATGCGTGGAAGAGGATAGCGATTCCTTACGGTCACCTTGTTTAGTTCGCGGTAGTCGATGCACATACGGAAGGTACCGTCCTTCTTCTTTACAAATAATACTGGAGCTCCCCAGGGCGAAGAGCTAGGGCGAATGAAACCCTTTTCCAAGAGTTCTTGCAATTGCTTAGACAGTTCTTCCAGTTCGCTTGGAGCTAAGCGATAAGGTGCTCGAGCTATGGTGCTGCTCCAGGAGCTAGCTCGATCTGAAATTCGACCTGGCGATGAGGCGGTAGCCCAGGTAAATCTTCAGGAAACACTTGAGGAAAATCGCGTACTATTGGAATATCCTCTAATCTCTTCTCTTTCGCTGATGCGTCAGTAACAAGTGCTAAGATAGCAGTGTGGCCCTATCGCAAACACTTCGGAGCCTTCAGGAAGGAGATGATGCCAACCACGGCACCACTCTTGTCGCCTTGAACTTCGAGAGGTTCTTTGCCAGAACGGGGAATACGGACAATCTTCTCTTTGCATAGGATCTCTGCTTGCTGTTGGGATAACCAATCCATCCCAAAGACGATGTCGAAACTACCCAGAACTATAGGAATGAGATCGATAGAGAAAGTCTGACCAGCGAGGATAAGATTACAACCCTGAACTACGTGTGTGGCCTCTAGACTTTTACCATTTGCTAACTCTACAACATGCTTGGTGTTTAAGGGAGTTGGTGTGCGTTTTAACATTTGACTAACTTTCAGAGACATATAACTGGTATCCGCACCCGAATCAAATAATACAATAACATAAAAGTCATCAAGAAGAAACTTACCCATAACCACATTAGGATCGTTCCTTGCATCACCCTGACCCAGCACAAATGCACGACCCCTAGCACCATTGTCGTTATTGTTTCCCCCATTGTTGTTCCCGTTGCCCTGATTATTATTGTTGTTATTCTGATTCTGGTTTAACTGTGGGCAGTCCCGCTTGAAGTGGCCTTCAGCCCCACATTGAAAGCATCCCCTATTGCCTCACTGTTGTTGTTGTTGCTGGTTTCATGGAGCGAGTGGTTGTTGTTGCGGGTTCTGATTCGCAGGTCGTGAGCTCTTGCAATCGTTAGCCTCATGACCCATCTTGAGACACCGCTGACAACTACCCTTGTTGCACTGGCCATTGTGGTGCCTGTTGCATGTATTGCACCTTGGGAGATTTCCTCTATATCCACCCTGTCTTTGACTACCATAAAATTGCTGACCAGGGCTCTGGTAGTTATCAGTCTTTCGCTGCTGTGCCTGAGACTGAGCTGTAGCTGAACCCTTGCTGGAATCCCCATCCCATTTCCTCTTATTGTCACTGGGAGTAGCGGAAGTAGTAGCATTAGTAGCACTGATACGTTTGGGCAGCTTGTTCTGTTCCACTGCCTGATCTGTGAGGCGATGAGCAAGACGAGTAACATCCTGGATAGTAGCAAGGTTGGCCGATGTCACATGACTTTGAATTTCCGGTACTAGCCCTTTGAGATATAACTCAATACGCTTGATAGGAGGGTCCACCATGGTTGGACACAAGATGGCCAGCTCGTTTGACCTTTTCGTATACGCCTCAATCTCTGACCCCGTCATTTTTAGATTAAAGAACTCCACTTCTAACTTATGGATGTCATCACGTGTACAGTATTCTCGCTTGATTAGTTCTTTGAAATCGTTCCAAGGGGTGGCGTTAGTAGCTGCCAACCCTAACATCTGAACTTGTGCATTCCACCAAGTCAGCGCAATGCCTTCAAGAGTACCAGTGGCGTACTTCACCCTGCGAGCCTCAGGGCATTCTCACATCTCAAATACGGACTCGAGCTTTTCAAACCAATGGAGGAGTCCAACTGCACCTTCCGTGCCACTGAATGTGCTAGGACGACAGTCCATGAAAGTCTTGAAGGTGCAAACAGGTGGCTGAGCGTGTTGACCTGTTGTGTATAAGAATCAGGGCTAGGTTAAACACAAGAGTTGGTTTAGGAGTGTAGGATCTAAAGATCCTAGTGTGAGTTACAACTGCAGGGTATACCTCCCGCTTGGGCAGCTGCGAGTGCTGCAGTAACTTGTTCAGTGATCAAAGCCGCCAACTGGGCTTGAGTTAGGTTAACGCGTCCACTCATGATCTTCATATCAAAGGAAACATGAGTGAGAAAGGTTCGCGAAAGTGCGATGACAGAAGAGAGTAAGCACGCATGTGTATCAAACAATAGTTGTTACGTTTATCTAAGCATGCCATGAGCAAAGTTCTATGTAATCTAGCAAGTAGGCAATGTAAACATGAACAGTATTACCTATAGTGTTGAGTCTTGCACGTGGAGCGAAGCGTCGTTGTGGATCGTTGAGCACTGTTCAGGTTATAGTCTGGTTTTAACAAAACTTTTTCCCTTATTAAAACCAAGTTCACTATAACCGATGGCTCTGATACCAATCTGTCACACCCCCAAAATCCACACACGGAGTATCACCGCTTGGAGGCGTGACATGACCAGGATCAAGCCACCAATCATATCGAACAATGTAATTAGTAAATGTAATTCAATCAAACAATATGAAAGGTGTTCAAAACAAAAGTATAGTATCAATGTTTAGCGGAAGCATAAATGTAAAACCCAACATAAGTAATAAGTTTGAAATGTCATAAACGTTTAACATGGCATCCACGATCCATATCCCACAACGACTGTGCCTCCCCGTGCAAGCTCCATGAGTACCTAACGACCTGCAAGGCATGTAACAACGAGTCAACAACAAAGTTGAGCGAGTTCACAGTTGGTTGTTTAGTTATAGTATTCGTTCGTAAATCATTTGTTCACTTGTACCAGGTATCGTATTAATTCGTGTCGCGGTCTCCCAGACATGTGTGCGAAGGTTAGTGGGGGTTTCCCATGTATCCTAGACTAGTTGTATTTGTATTTGTATCGCGGTCTCCCAGACATGGTTGCGAAGATTAGTATTCGTATCGCGGTCTCACAGACATGTTTGCGAAGATTAGCATTTGTATCGCGGTCTCACAGACATGTGTGCGAAGATTAGTGGGGGCTTCCCGTGTTTTACTAGTCTAGCTGTATCTATAGGTGTCCTACACCTAATGAGGTCAGTGGTACGTATTTCAGTACTGATGTAAGTACAAGTAATCATTCAATCCCATTCCCAACCCCGGGAATCCCATGCCTTGGTAAGAGTGTGAACTCACCTTGGTTTGCTCGGTATGCTAAACTACGTGCTCGCAAACAATCAATCAAAGCCTAGAGTTTGCATGTATACACAGTCAGTTCATGTTGGTAAAGTTTCACATGCAAATCATTATCACAGAGTGTGTTTAGAAATCAACAGCATGCATCACAATCAGTTAATCACACTCATACAATTCATGCTTCTCATAAATGCCTTGTGCAGTTTAGTCTACATAGTTATTCATTAACATGCTTGACAGGGTTAGCAGTTTAATAAGGCTAGCATACTTAGCAACGTTAGCCAACTTAATAGGATTATCTTGCTTAACAGAGAATAATAATTAACAGTGTTAATCAACTAACAGAGCTGACATGCCATAAGAGTTACATACTTAACAGGGTTAATGACTAACAGAAGTACTCTCTAAAATACTTGACTAAAGCACATGTGATGAAAACAGGTGCCTGGCGAAATCCCTGCCTGGCGAAATCCCCCAAGCGACGAAGACACCCGGGCCGAAAACACTTGTTTTCGTCGGCTTCAAGTGTAACGAAAACACATAAGTGTTTTCGTCCAATGTTGTGATTTCGTTGGCTAGACATCATCTTCATTAACAGTTACACAATCACCATATAATAATACAGAACATATCATGAACTCGATCATTAGACATAGGCATTTAATTATCGATTTACGAAAATACCGAGCAGGCAATATCCAATCTATTTATACATATCCAATCATAGAATTCCAATCTGCTGAACATCTATTATAATAACACAGTTTTGCATATAACATCACCACTCACTGACTCACATATCAGATCCTAACTTACACGAATATTAATCACGCATGCAAATCGATAACCATAACAATCTGATATCATCAAGAATCAACCCTTAGTTATGATCTAACATTACTCAACAATAGATAATATAGATTTCTAATAGATAGTCGAGAGATGGTTTAAATCAAATAATCATACTAAGATCGACACTAACCGCGACACAATACAATGATGTTTCGAGAGAGTTTGCTGCCGCTAGTCGCTTAGGGAGAGTCTAGGGTTGCCGATTAAAAAAATATTCACGTAAAGGTTGGAAGTAATATGTAGCTGATCCACTACTGGGCCTAAAGCCCATTTGATTTCGTTGGCCACAAGGTGGACGAAAACACATGTGTGTTTTCGTGAAGAGGGTGTTTTCGGATGGAGGGTATTTAGCAAAAGTTCCATTTTTAAAATACACATATCCCACCATTAACAGGAAACATATTATTACATACACTCAAATGTAATTGCACACCATATATAACACATCAATCTCAATACGATTTAACATATTACAAACATGTACACTTGCGAAACAAACAAGTCGTGTAAACAAACAACTTAAACAATTTACGTGCAATTGATGCGAAGATGGAATCTTGGAAACTCGAGTTGTCACACATTGAATCCCTTCCATGACGCGAATGCCAAGAAGATTGTGATTGCCTCAAGTCGAGCAACGGGAGCATATACTTCAGTAAAGTCAATTCCTTCTTGCTGACTAAATCCTTGGACTACCAACCGTGCTTTGTTCCTTACTATAACCCCTCTATCATCTCTTTTACATTTGAAGACCCACTTGGTCTTGATCAACTTCTGATCTTCCAGGAGATCAACCAACCTCCACACTCCAAGCTTTTCAAACTGTTGTAACTCCTCTTGCATTGCATTTACCCAACTCTCTTCGGTTAATGCTTCTTTGTATGTTTCCGGCTCTACCTGCGAGATAAAACATTTTAATGAGAAGTCTACTTGTAAAGGTGCTACAGATGAGTAAAACCATGTAAGCCCTTTGTTTATTTGTTCGCGGGTTTTTACGCTGCTTTGAAAGTCACCAATGATTTGCTCTGACGGATGGTAAGATAACGTTCTTGGCATGACCGTATCTGGTACGCTCACTTCCGATTACAAATTTGTTATATTCTGATCACCCGTGTGATCAATATATTTGAAGTTGCAATATTTGGTTCCTCGTCATAAATCGGATCGGTTTCCGATTCTGAGTCGTCAGAATGGTCAAATACTGGAGATGTTTCTTCTGGGGGTATATGTGCAGTTCCACTAGGACCAGCCTCATGATCATTTGAACCCTCGGTGGGCGAAGAAACCACCAACGGTCTCGGCACTTGTTCTTGTGAAAGAGACTGTTGTTGTTGGTACAAGAACGCCAGTTCCTCCTCTTTCGGCTCTATCGGTAGATGGAATGACTCCCAGAGATTTTCGTAATCAAATAGCAACCTGTTTCTGGGAAGTTGATTTGGAGCAGTAAACCGTTGACAGTCAACGTGTTGAACTTGTATGATCTTCCCCAAACTCGGAACAAAAACTCTCTTCAACAGACTAGCGTATCCTACAAAAAAACCTTCATTAGCTTTTGCACCAAATTTACCGTCTGGATCAATGAATCTGCATGGTGATCCAAATGGTTCTAAGAATTTCAGATTCGGTTTGTAAAGATGAAGCAATTCGAAACAAGTTTTCTTGTACTTCTTCACCGTAAGAACCCGATTGAGCGTGTAACATGTCGTGGCAACCGCTTCACTCCAAAAATATACCGGTAATTTCGAATCTGCTAACATGGTACGAGCCGTTTCGATCAACGTACGATTTTTTCGTTTTGCGACACCGTTTTGTTGAGCAGTATACGGTGCGCTAAACTCATGAAGAATGCCCTTATCGTTGCAGAATTCGAGCATACGGTTGTTCTTGAATTCCGTGCCATTGTCGCTTCTAATACGTCTAATCGGCAGTTTGTAAACATTCTCCATCTTTTTTAATAGCTTCATCAAAGAATCAAACGTTTCATCTTTCCTCTCTAGAAACAACACCCAGGAGAATCTTGTAAAGTCGTCAGTCACAACTAAACAATATAGATCTCCACTTATGCTTTTCACATTTACCGGTCCGAAAAGATCCATATGGAGTCTTTTGAGCGGTAATCTGATGGAGTTCAAGAGCTTTTTCAGGTGCGATTTCTTCGTCTGCTTTCCTTTCTTACATTCAATACAATCATCGTTGAGATGGAAGCTTTTCAAATTTACACCTTCTACAAGATCATTATGAACTAAAAAGTTCATCTTCCTCAAGTGAATATGACCCATTTTACGATGCCACATGATGGATTCTTTCTCAGTCGCCTTCGTCTTACTCACAAAGCATTGTGCCTTTTTATCTGTCGTTGTTGCAACGCTCATGTCTAGTATGTAGAGATCGTTTTCACGAGGAGCACGCATCAACACCATATCTTCGGGTATCTTAAACCCTGGTTTAAGAATCAGACATTCATCTTTTGTAAAATGAACAGTGAATGACTTATCACAAATCTGAGAAATGCTCAACAGATTGTTTTCCAACTCGGAAATGTAGTTCACTTTATCGAATGTTACGACTCCGTCAGTAAGAATTCCTTCTCCAAAAATTCTTCCACCTTGAGTTCCAGCAAACCCGACATAACCTCCATTGATTGATTTGACATCGTATAGCAGTGCTAACATCCCTGTCATGTCCCGTGAGGCGCCGCTAACCATTATCCATTTAGAAATGATAGACCTTGGAAGCCCTTACACACATCAAAAGACATTTACTTAAACAATGATACCCAAGATTTTTCAACATTTGGTACACTACCAAGGACAATATCATGAGCTACTATGTCAACTTTTGGAATGTTAAAAACAACATTTGGAACATCAGATTCTGGTTTTGATTTTAGAGCTTCTTCCTTGATAGATGGGAATTCTTCAATCAACTTATATAACTGAAATTCAATTTTCTCATCAATTGTTGCAAAGATTTTCGGTTCAGATTTTAAAACTTCTTCCATTTTCTTTTCCTCAAAAGAATGTTTAGGTTTCTCCACCCATGATTGACTTTGGGATGTCTTTGTTTTAGAATAAACCTTTGAAGTCTTTTCTGATTTTGAAGATTCACCAATTTCAAAAGTTTATTTTGGTTTGTCCTATGACTTCAATGATTCACCGCGTTTAAGAATACGCACGGGGAATACCATAGGTGATTTTCCCTTAACATCCTTTGAAATTTTTGGTTTTGGTTAATGGAAAACTGGTTTTATTATCTTTTTGACACATTGTTTGGCCATGTGACCGATTTCATTGCATCGATAACAGATTCTTTTGTCATATTCAACAAAAGTGGATCTGTTGATCTCGTCTCTTATCTTTTTGGCCGCAATAAAATCGTCAATTGCTTGCTTACTACATATATAATCCTTTTCGACTTATGTATTATTACCAGCCACAAACACTTCACTCAATTTTTCCTTTGGTTTCACTTCTTTCTTATCCATTTTCTTCTCAAAACCAACACCTTTCTTTTTGTAATTATTACAATGTCTCTTGTTATTACCATTGTTACCCACCCATTCGTTTTTCTTTCCCGGGTTGTTTGTCGGTTGTTGTTTAACAAAAGATTTTTTCGGTTTTGATAGAAACGAATTGTTGTTAACTTCTGAGATATCAATTTCCACGAGTTTAAAGACTTTTTCAACATTTTCCAGTTTTGCATTCTGAATCGGGTACTCAAAATCAGTATACAGTTTGTCAGTTCCGGTCATCGTGTAAACCACAATGATCGAATCGTCATCCAAAACTTTATCTGATGTTGGGATAAACTTATCAAGAAAGTTTCCGTCATCTTCAGATTCTGAACTGTAATTCTCAAAATGAGTTTTAATTGTTTCAAAATCAGTGTTATCACTATCTTCATCCAACACTTGGTCTGCACTGTTTTAACCAGTTGTGACTCGTTGTCGGTGTCAGATGAAGAGAATGTAACATCTATGTTTTCCGGTAACTCATTCTCTTCTGTTCTCAGTTTGAGATTTAATGCCTCCTCCACCCCGTCTGGATATTTATGAGAATAATGATTCCACATTGGGGGTGGAACATTTTTGAAAGCTGGTTTAACTTCAGTTTGTTGAGGAACGATTTGATCAATCACATATGAAGATGAAAGATAACTGATCAACTTTTTGTCGACTCTTTCTGTCTCAATGCGCATCAGTTCAAGTTCCTTCTTTAGAGATGCGATTGTGTCCAGATGGATGTTAATCGACATTTGCTTATCCATGACCGTAGCTTTGAGAAAATTAGCAATTTTATCATTTTCTTTACTCTCAGTGTGAATCATTTTAATTGACTGTGACAGAGTGTCATAAGCTTCTTTAACATCATTAAAATCAAATTTTAATTTGTCGTTAAACTTTTTCAACTCTTGAAACTGTTTGTCTTTTTCAAGACAATCCATGCATGGTTTTAAACAGTTTTCGCGTGGCTTTTCAAGAATTGGATCAACTTTTTCAAAAACATTTTCTTGTTTATCATTTTTACTTTCCGATTTACCAAACTCTCCGGACTCTGACTCAGATTTCTCTTCGGATTCGGACTTCACATTTTCTGATTTGTCGTCGGACTCGGACTTCTCTCCTGACTCATACGTATCACAAGTCTCGATAATTGATTCCTTTTCTACGGACACTGACTCTTGAGTTGCATCTTTGGTCTCATTGTTATCAGAAGGTGTTTTAGTTTGTTCTACCTCTTGCAGCTTGACCATAAGAGCTTTATCTGCTATTTCTTTCAAAGTCTCTTCATTCATTTCCTTTGAGAAATCAATGATCTCTTGAACCGGAGTTTGTTCAACTTCGTACTGTGGGCAAAAACCCGTAGTCGGTTCACTAAAGAAACCTGCAAAAGAATCAAACACATTAGCTGGCATTATAGATTTAAATGCATTGCAATAACCTCTTGTTCAGACTGATAATAATAGACCACTGCTGCCTCCTCTTCTAGATCTGCAAAACTTTCTTCATTCACCACTTCACTGACTTCTTCAATTTCAGAAACACATTCCTCGATTTCCGGTTCCGGCTCTTCAACAATTTCAGCCATCATAGCAAGACCACCTCCTGGAACGTACTTATCCCTACTGAAACCTTCTGGAATCTTTTCATCATCTTGATTGACCAAAAGAGCCTTTTCTATTTGTTTTGATTGACCGTTCTCAATTTGAGGTCATGGATTGAATGGTTGTTGACTGTTTTTATGATAGATAGCCTGTCGGTAATAATCGTTTGCGAATGGATTCTGGTGGTTATTAACTTCTTTGTTTGGACATTCACGCTTGAAGTGTCCCTTCTCTTTACACTTAAAGCAAGTCACCTTCGATTTGTCGAATCCAAGTTTAGGATCAGGACCTGCGAGACTACTTCTTCCGGTAATTTCCATGAACCTCTGAGCTCTTCTCACAATGCTCGCCATACCCCATTTTATGTCGATGAGATCTACCCCATCTTCTTCTGGGTTACCAATCCGTCCGACTACTAGACTCTCGTAAAACTCAAGTACAGAAGCTAGAAGTGCTATATGCTGCTTTGGGGCTGTCTCGGTAAAATCTTGACCGTTTTTTATATTAATAGCAATATTGCACAGTATCCCATGACTATAACTCTGATTGTTCGAACCTGAAGAACTTTGAGAAGAAACCTGTTCTTGAGAACTCTGAACCTTAGGATTCGGTTCGTAATTTGTAAACTGTGAAAAGTTGTTGTTAGGCATGCTTTGAGATACTCCCGATGAAGATTCTGCACTGAATACCGTTTGAATCTTTGGACTCGGAGCAGATGTGATGAGTTTCCTTTGTAATAAAGCTGAACATCTTGCTGTACGTTTGTAGATTGCATTTTCCTCATCTTCCTAAGTTCAAGCTCACGAGCTTCAATTCTCTCGATAAACGTACTCAAATTGAAACCCACGTATTCCAAATTGTTCTTCAAAACCAATAAGAACGTACCCCACTCTTCTTGTGGTAGTGCGTCTGCCAACTTATCAACCCACTCTTCGTCTGTTTTATCTATATTCAAATGTTTCATCTCCACTACCAAGTGACAGTACCTCTCAATCAACTCTTTCGTTGATTCTCCTCTGATAGCAGTAAATATGTCGAATTCTTTTTTCAGTAGCGCCTTTTTGCTTTTGATCATTGCAGCACTCCCAAGAAATTTGATTTTAAGAGAGTTCCAAATAGATTGCGCGTCACCCTGATGCTGTAACAGTACCAAAATGTCTTCCTTAATTGCCTGTTGCAATATACTAACCATCTTCTTCTCGGCTTTTAAGTTTTCTTGTTCAGCCGGAGTTAACGTGTTAAGTGTTTTCCGAAGACCATCGTCATTCGTAGGAACTACATATTTCGTTTCAACTTTTAGCCAGCATTCGAGGTGATTCGCCTGAACCCA
>JARYGA010002911.1:0-42674 GCA_030545235.1 Helianthus tuberosus
AAGGAAAAGAGCCAATGCTCTGATACCACTTGTAGGTCCGTTTTCCTCGGAGGATCCGATACGTAACCTATCCTTGTTTATCACAAACACTATCACGGGTGCGGAATCCTCGTAAAGGTGCAAACCAAACAAATGTAAAGCGGATAGCACAAACAAATAATCAAAGATTCACTTGGATTAAAAGGACGAGAACATTCACAAACATATACAGACAATGTTTGACGATAAACTCTCTGGTTTCACCATGCTCTCATAGAGTTTCACAGTGGTCTCATGAACTCATAACTAAACTGTGAAACAACTTAGATATTTATACTTACCAACGGCGAAAACCCACTAGACGAAAACCATGTGTGACGAAATCAGGGATTTCGCCACACACACATAATGACGAAAACAGGGGATTTCGCCATATATGATTTTGACGAAAACAAGAGTTTTCGTCATGTTGACATTTAGAATTCTCATTGACATCATCATGACATCACTGTAGGAATCCATTCGTGTAAAATTAAATAAAAACTTTATTAACTTGAATTACTGAAACAATTACAGAATAAAATGGAAGTACAATACAATTACAACTGAAAAAGGGAAAACAAGAACAGAAAACACGAACAGACGAAACTGTTCTTGGCTGAGGATCGTGTTAGACATGGGTCCCTTAAAACAAATTTCGTGTCTCCCAGGAGAACACGTTTGTTTCCAGGATACAACAGCCGCAAGCAGTTGCACTGCCGGTCTTGACTCTAACCCGAAGGTATACCTTGAAGCTTGAAAGAAACTGAAGAATTCTGCAGTGGAGAAAAAGATAGCTGGTAATTTTCGGTGTAATCATCTGGTGAAAGGAGCCTCCTATTTATACACCAGGTTGAACTCGAAACTGAAAAATAAATTAAATGGGAGAATTAAACTGCATTAGACGTCTTTAATGCACTTTAATTCGTCACTTAATTCTCAGTCAAACGCATTAACTTTGTCAGTTTCGAATGCTGAAATGTAACTGCACAGCATTAACAGCTGCTGGAAGCTTCTGCGCGCGCGTGAGCGCAAGTCACACTGGTGCGCGCGTGCGCCACCTCACCTGTGAGCCTCTACGAGCACGCCACACAGTCGCGCCGTTTTGGCTCCCTTTGGTGCGCCGCGCACGTCACATCAGGCCCATGCACCATGAGCCTCCATGCCATGTGTACTCGTGCGGGCTCGCGGCGATGCGAGTGTACAGCTGTTTAGATATTTTGAAAGACAAAACAAATATTTTCTGACAAAGTTGGTGATACTTTTTCAAACTTCACCTTACTTTTCTGATTTTAGAAGCCTCCTTTTTCAATAACCATCATCACAATGTTCACTATTTTCAAACCACTTGCATTTTAATATTCATAAACACAAAAATCACTTTAATTCAAAACAACAATTCAGATCAAACTTAGATATTTTTCAAGAACAGTTTGAAGAAATAATGAACAACATGAAGAACTGAATAACAAACTTGAAGATTTCAGCCAAGTTTTACCGGAGAAATTTTCCGAGCACTATTTTGCTTAAACTTTCAACCAAAAACCAAAAGCTAACATGCACACATGTAATATATCAAGGTTTTTTAATAAAAACTATAGCAAAATAACAAGATTTTGACAGATTTTTGAACCTTTTTCAGAAAATATATAAACTTTTAAAGAACAAAATCTGAAAAATCACAAGAAACAACTTGATTAAAATCACAACAATGTTTGGTTTTAAACAAGGAAAAGAGCCAATGCTCTGATACCACTTGTAGGTCCGTTTTCCTCGGAGGATCCGATACGTAACCTATCCTTGTTTATCACAAACACTATCACGGGTGCAGCATCCTCGTAAAGGTGCAAACCAAACAAATGTAAAGCGGATAGCACAAACAAATAATCAAAGATTCACTTGGATTAAAAGGACGAGAACATTCACAAACATATACAGACAATGTTTGACGATAAACTCTCTGGTTTCACTATGCTCTCATAGAGTTTCACAGTGGTCTCATGAACTCATAACTAAACTGTGAAACAACTTAGCTATTTATACTTACCAACGGCGAAAACCCACTAGACGAAAACCATGTGTGACGAAATCAGGGATTTCGCCACACACACATAATGACGAAAACAGGGGATTTCGCCATATATGATTTTGACGAAAACAAGAGTTTTCGTCATGTTGACATTTAGAATTCTCATTGACATCATCATGACATCACTGTAGGAATCCGTTCGTGTAAAATTAAATAAAAACTTTATTAACTTGAATTACTGAAACAATTACAGAATAAAATGGAAGTACAATACAATTACAACTGAAAAAGGGAAAACAAGAACAGAAAACACGAACAGACGAAACTGTTCTTCGCGGAGGATCGTGTTAGACACGGGTCCCTTAAAACAAATTTCGTGTCTCCCAGGAGAA
Source organism: Helianthus tuberosus (assembly GCA_030545235.1). NCBI lineage: Eukaryota > Viridiplantae > Streptophyta > Magnoliopsida > Asterales > Asteraceae > Helianthus > Helianthus tuberosus. The sequence continues at coordinate 2,440 of JARYGA010002911.1, forward strand.
CACGTTTGTTTCCAGGATACAACAGCCGCAAGCAGTTGCACTGCCGGTCTTGACTCTAACCCGAAGGTATACCTTGAAGCTTGAAAGAAACTGAAGAATTCTGCAGTGGAGAAAAAGATAGCTGGTAATTTTCGGTGTAATCATCTGGTGAAAGGAGCCTCCTATTTATACACCAGGTTGAACTCGAAACTGAAAAATAAATTAAATGGGAGAATTAAACTGCATTAGACGTCTTTAATGCACTTTAATTCGTCACTTAATTCTCAGTCAAACGCATTAACTTTGTTAGTTTCGAATGCTGAAATGTAACTGCACAGCATTAACTGCTGCTGGAAGCTTTTCCGCGCGCGTGAGCGCAAGTCACACTGGTGCGCGCGTGCGCCACGTCACCTGTGAGCCTCTACGAGCACGCCACACAGTCGCGCCGTTTTGGCTCACTTTGGTGCGCCGCGCACGTCACATCAGGCCCATGCACCATGCGCCTCCATGCCATGTGTACTCGTGCAGGCTCGCGGCGATGCGAGTGTACAGCTGTTTAGATATTTTGAAAGACAAAACAAATATTTTCTGACAAAGTTGGTGATACTTTTTCAAACTTCACCTTACTTTTCTGATTTTAGAAGCCTCCTTTTCAATAACCATCATCACAATGTTCACTATTTTCAAACCATTTGCATTTTAATATTCATAAACACAAAAATCACTTTAATTCAAAACAACAATTCAGATCAAACTTAGATATTTTTCAAGAACAGTTTGAAGAAATAATGAACAACTTGAAGAACTGAAGAACAAACTTGAAGATTTCAGCCAAGTTTTACCGGAGAAATTTTCCGAGCACTATTTTGCTTAAACTTTCAACCAAAAACCAAAAGCTAACATGCACACATGTAATATATCAAGGTTTTTTAATAAAAACTATAGCAAAATAACAAGATTTTGACAGATTTTTGAACCTTTTTCAGAAAATATATAAACTTTTAAAGAACAAAATCTGAAAAATCACAAGAAACAACTTGATTAAAATCACAACAATGTTTGGTTTTAAACAAGGAAAAGAGCCAATGCTCTGATACCACTTGTAGGTCCGTTTTCCTCGGAGGATCCGATACGTAACCTATCCTTGTTTATCACAAACACTATCACGGGTGCGGAATCCTCGTAAAGGTGCAAACCAAACAAATGTAAAGCGGATAGCACAAACAAATAATCAAAGATTCACTTGGATTAAAAGGACGAGAACATTCACAAACATATACAGACAATGTTTGACGATAAACTCTCTGGTTTCACCATGCTCTCATAGAGTTTCACAGTGGTCTCATGAACTCATAACTAAACTGTGAAACAACTTAGCTATTTATACTTACCAACGGCGAAAACCCACTAGACGAAAACCATGTGTGACGAAATCAGGGATTTCGCCACACACACATAATGACGAAAACAGGGGATTTCGCCATATATGATTTTGACGAAAACAAGAGTTTTCGTCATGTTGACATTTAGAATTCTCATTGACATCATCATGACATCACTGTAGGAATCCGTTCGTGTAAAATTAAATAAAAACTTTATTAACTTGAATTACTGAAACAATTACAGAATAAAATGGAAGTACAATACAATTACAACTGAAAAAGGGAAAACAAGAACAGAAAACACGAACAGACGAAACTGTTCTTGGCTGAGGATCGTGTTAGACACGGGTCCCATAAAACAAATTTCGTGTCTCCCAGGAGAACACGTTTGTTTCCAGGATACAACAACCGCAAGCAGTTGCACTGCCGGTCTTGACTCTAACCCGAAGGTATACCTTGAACTCGAGGTAGCTGGTAATTTTCGGTGTAATCATCTGGTGAAAGGAGCCTCCTATTTATACACCAGGTTGAACTCGAAACTGAAAAATAAATTAAATGGGAGAATTAAACTGCATTAGATGTCTTTAATGCACTTTAATTCGTCACTTAATTCTCAGTCAAACGCATTAACTTTGTCAGTTTCGAATGCTGAAATGTAACTGCACAGCATTAACTGCTGCTGGAAGCTTCTGCGCGTGCGTGAGCGCAAGTCACACTGGTGCGCGGTGCGTCCACTTGGCTCACTGCCATGCGCGCGTGCGCCATACTCACTCAGGTCCATGCGCGCCTGCGCGCGTGTGCCACGTCACCTGTGAGCCTCTACGAGCACGCCACACAGTCGCGCCATTTTAGCTCACTTTGGTGCGCCGCGCACGTCACATCAGGCCCATGCGCCTCCGTGCCATGTGTACTCGCGCGCGGACTGCCACGTCATGCGCCTCGAACCTTCACACCACCTGGTCCTTGCAGCCTCTATGATCCACCACGCGCACGTGATCAAAAATACAAAGGCGGCTCTCAAGCGGCGATGCGAAGTGCAAAGTGCGCCATCAAAGCGCCACATTGCGCCTCATCGCCCACGCCACGCGCGCGCGCGTGTGCGAGTGCGAGTTAGGGCACCCTTCGCGAGTACACTAGTGAGTGCTTCCATGAAACAATAAGGATGGAGAGTTCCCACTTAAATACCCCTTTAAGTTCCATCTCTCATCCGATGTGGGACAAGGTGCCACTTTCCCACTTTTTTCAGCATTTAAGTTTCAAACACCAAACTTTGAGCATCGATATCTCATTCATCTTAGCTCCGTTTTGGACGTGGATTAGTTCGTTGCGAAGCCCTTCCGACATAGAATACAAACCCACAAATAAATATATAAAACCCGCTCATTTTATTATATTTATTTCTAGTCCAAAATAGGAAAAAATCATTTTCCTATAATTGTGAAAAATGCTATTTTCACAAAATTTCCAACAATCACTAAGGTGATGTCATGGTGATGTGTCGGCGGGAAAGGTCGCGGTTCCGTGCTTCGCGTGTCGAACTCTGGGGCGCATGACGGAGGAATGTCGCTACGTCAAGCTTGAGCCGAACCGAGTCGAGTCGAACCGAGCCAAGTCGCGTTCACATAAAGTGTACCAACACTTGGCCCAAATTAAACCAAATTAATTACCCAAAATCACCACCCAACCGTCGGCTTTTAACCAACCAGCAAACAAGTCCAAAATAGCTGCAACTTGGGCTTTCAAAATAGTGTAGTTGAGGCACCAAAAAAAAACGAGCAGCAATACGTTTGGCCAACATATCTCAATAGAAAGCATAAAATCCAAAGCATGAACAACTTGGGTATGGAGAATAATTTAAGATTATTAGCTTAAAAAGGTAACGTTAGACGTGAATAACCTGATAGGGGTGAGGTATAGAAATGGTGGATGAGACCACTTGAAAATGTATATAAAAATAAACATGAAAACTTATTATATTTGATACAACTCATTTTCTGAAAAAATAAATTACATAGAAATGTAACCAAATTGAATTTATACGGACACGTATATAAAAATAATCACTTAAGAAAATAGAGTTTTTTAAGGACCAACAAAAAATGTACATAAAAATAAGAGTAAACTGCCAAAAAGGTCCCTGAGGTTTGGTCACTTTTGCTATTTTGGTCCAAAACTTAAAACTTTTGAATCTGGGTCCCTATGGTTTCAATTTTGTTGCCATTTTCATCCAAAAACAAAATCTGCTCAGATTTTTTAATTAACTTCAAGTTTTTTTTTTGTCTTTTTCCTCCCTTTTAATGAACGACAAAATGGTCAGACTTTTTTAATTTGTTATAATAAAACGTTAAAAAACCATTTTTCCCTTCATTAAAAGGGAGGAAAAAGACAAAAAGGCTAGATGTTAACTGAAAAATCTGATCAGATTTTGATTTTGGATAAAATTGCAACAAAATTGAAACCACAGGTACTCAATTTCAAAAGTTTTGGGTTTTGCACTAAAGTGGCAAAAGTGACCAAACCTCAGGGACCATTTTCGCAGTTTACTCTAAAAATAAGCATGAAAACGTATTATATTTCATCTGACTCGTTTCAAGAAAAAATCTACATCCAAACATAAACCAAGTTGAGGATAAGTGAAAGAAATAATGTCACACCCCGACCACGTAAAACAATAAAACGTGGCGGAAACGTCGGGGAGTGTTGTAACAAAATCATTGTTTCACAACCATGGATTAAATAATTTCGTTTTATTGAATTATTGAACTCATTGTTTTATTACAAATTAAATGAATACAAATATTGTCTTTCAAATTTTAAAGTCGCTAAGGCACGAGTCCATTCTATTTATAGCATGTATCAACAATCATCACATAGCAACACCTGAAAATGTGTAAAAATAGGTACGTCAGCATAAAAATGCCTGTAAGTTACATAGGTTTTATTGAAAATAGGATTCATGACTTGTAAGTTTAAAAGAATGTTTTAACAAAATAGTCATGAACTTTAAAAATGTTTTCTTTTATAAATCATATAATAAGTGATAGGAAAACAGATGATATAAAAGAAAGATGTATAAATAAATAATTAAGTAAAATGAGTTTGTATAACAATATTTTACAAAAAGGTTTGTAGTATACATGAAAATATACTTTGGCTTTAAGAAAGTCGAATAAGTAATATATCAAAATATTTTTCGGTTCCAAAATGGTTAAACAGATAGTATATTAAATATACTTTAGTCGTCAAAATAATCGTTTTCGGTAGTATATCAAAAATATACTTTGGTTTTATAAATAACATATTAAACTATGCTTTGGTTTTATAACTAACATATTAAACTATGCTTTGGTTTTATAAATAACATATCAAACTATGTTTTAGTAATTAACAAAATATATGTTGTTTTGTACAATATCACACATGAGAGTATATCAAACTATACTTTTGGGAGTATAACAAAATATACAATAAAAATGTGATTTAAGAATTCATTCAGACCTGAGTGTATCAAAATACACCTTTGAGACTATAGAAATACCACAAAGGCAATCCCTATTTGGATAAAATATCGGTTTCTGACATTCCATAACAACAGGAATGGGGTATCAAATCCTATAGCGCTATATCATACTACCAATCGGTCTGGTGAATATATAAAATAAGTACAATCCAACAATTAATTTTATAATCTTTGAAAAATTAGTGTTTAAAACCATAAATAATCATTCAGTTTATTAAAAGATAAGTACTAACATGTATAATCAATTATACTTTGAAATCATGAACATAACAAATAGGTACACATGTATCACCCCAAAACATTGAAAACAGTAAAATAGGGGACTATGTACTCACTTGAGAATGCTTAGGAGTCTTGAATAACAACCTAGCAAAGCTAGAGGGATCACGAGAATCAAACGGCACCTAATTATAGGTAACTAAGTAAATAAACCGGACCTAAATCGGAAGATCGGATAGAACGAGGTTTCGTAAACCAAATGAGTATAGGAACTCATGTAATATGGTTTAACAAAGCCTACATCCTAAATCGAAACCTAACCTAAGTGCTTACGATCCATTACGACACGTTTAGGTAGCTTACGCTACTTTAACGCGTCGTTCGCGTAAAACGCGTTCGGACCGCCTAACTAGTCCTATGACAGGTAATATATGCCTTAACATGTCTAATATTGTTGCCTAATCAGTTTAGATGTAAAAGTTTAGGTTACATATGCTTAAAATGAATCTATGCATAAAAAGGGCATTTTGGTCATTTACCTAAGGCATATAAACTACCTATCATACAACTACTTAAACGAAGTGACCATAAGGTATAACCTCGGAAGGTTATTCCTTATACAACTATGGTTACAAAATATGCTTGGTCGGATCCTAATGATCGACCAAACGGGTCGGGTTCGAAAGTCTAAGTGGTTCTTTAGACCGCTTATCTTACGACCCTATATAAGCACCAATCTAAAAGTGACGAGCTAAACATGTTAAAACATGTTTAATGAAGTTTGAAAACAAGTTTGATATCAAGACAAAGGGTCTTGATACCCAAAAATAGTTCGGTTGCAAAATACGCAAGAATACGCATTTTGACCGAAACTATGACTCGTCACTACACCTAAATAACGTGGTAATCAGTAGGTATAGTCACAAGAGACTATAACCATCGTGATTACGATCACGTTACGAAGTTCAAATGAACTTCGTGTTGACCAAAGACTGGTCAAAGCAGAAAGTCAAACATTGTTTGACTTTCACGCTTAAAAACGCGTAAAAGAACGAAAGAATGCTTACAACGGGTCCAAGAAATGGAGGTTTGATCTAATTATTCGCAGGTATGAAGTGTATAACTTCAACTTAGAGAACAAAATCGGATCAAAGGTGAGTTTGCAAATGAAATGGAAGGGGTATATGTAGATTTCGGAGAACCGTTAGGATCGTTTCTCGCAAATCATGCTTTGATCTTGACCTTACAAGTGGGCACATGGTTTTCAAAACCATGGGAATACTTAAAACCATCAAATTCCAGCCCATAGAGTGAAAAACCTTGGGTTAAAACCATCAAAACCTCAAAAATGGACCAAGTTCAATGTATCTGCCAGAAATTTCAAAAATGGTCCCTGCACTTGTAAAACTTGATTTTTTGGCACTTTTAAGCCCCGTTAACCCCATTTCAAGGCTCTAAAATAAAGTTATAGTATAGGGAACTTGAAATGTGCTCAAAAATATCTCGGATGTCGCTTCATTTGGTCGTACGGTTGCGTTGTTCGGTTAATTACGACGGAAGTCGTAACGAACGCAAAAACGATCCAAATTAAGCGACGAATGGAATTTTATCATGCCAATCACTAAAATAAAATATTTTAATGATTACAAAATTTATGGATGTCCGGATATATTCAGAACGTAAGATATGCGCGAAAATGCAAACTTATGCACTTTTTGACGCTTTTAGTCCTTGAATGACCAAAAAGTTTATTTTAGCATAACGAACACCTCAAAGCCTATTTCTAATCTATGTAAAGAATATTTATGGTATTTTTAACTTATGATCAAGTTCCGGAATGTTCGTTACCACACGAATCGGCATACTTTCGCAGTTTGACACAAATAGTCCCTGCGATCGAATAAACTTGATTTCAGCACACCAAACCATCCAAAACTTATTTCTAAGTTATGTAAAGGTTATTTAAGGTATGTTAAGCCTATGTCACTGTTCCGGAGTGTTTGTTGCATTAAACTGGTTATATTTACGCATCAGTTCGCGTATAACCTTCCAGAAAGCGATTTAAAGCTCGAAATCGAACAAGAATTGATATGTACAAATGATACACATATTTATACAAATCCCAAGTATGAAATACAATATTTCATTGGTTTGGTATTTGTATGATGGTTGAAGTGACACAGGTGTCACAGTCTCCCCTACTTTAGGAAATTTCGTCCCGAAATTTAATTTTAGAGGAAACTTATGAAGACAACTGTGATGGTTTCGCTTTCGAAGGAATCCCTCGAACCCTAAGTAAAACTCTGGGCCATGTTTGGATTCTTAGCGAAATTTTCAACTGTCAAAGTGAAGTCCTTGTAGTAACAAAACATGGAGTTTCGAACTATGGACAGAAGAACGTTTCTTATGAAGACTTATCATAGGAAACTTGTGTGTGCTCGAAATTAGAGTTGGAGAGTGAAATAACATTGGTTAAGGTCCAGGACTTCTAGTAACTTAAATAACGCTATGTTCGCAATGTAATAAGGAACACTTATATATAGGAAGTACCAGCGGCGTATCCACCATGCCCCTTTTTACATTGTTCCCGTTTCGTTATTCTTATCACTATAGGTCTTAACACATGACAAAACTTGCTGTGGTTTCTGTGCACTGAATTCCATAAATATGTATGCATCCATAATTACATAATTCCTTGCACAGTCCACACAGTTCATTTCATAATGCGTAGGGGAAAAATCAATTGAATAATCATGAAGTGACTTGATTATACCACCAAAGGATCTTTTTAACTAGATCTACGAACGATCTTTTTAACTAGATCAACACATGATCTCCTTAACTAGACCGTCGTACGCTCTCCTTATATAGACCACTTAAGGGATCTTTTCAGTTATATCATCACACGATATTCCTAATCAGATTTTTAAATCAATCTGTTTAACTAGACCACTCAAGGGGTCCAATTATAGAATAGTACTTTATAATCCAAGGGACTTAACTATAACGTAGAAGCCCATTAAGGATTTAAGGTAGTACCTTTGGATATCCTACTATTAATCCCTCATATGGAGATATGGAAGATTCTATGAGGATTTGGACGGATCACACAAAAACACGAAACATATAAGAAAACATATAAGCACATAATCACATAATTGTTTATCTTGATCTTCATTTTGTTAATTTTCTTGTTAATTGAGCACACGAGTATTCAAAGCACACCAGGAATCCAATCCGTGAATTCTGTTTGGCACTTTAAACATTTTAAAGAATCTAACTATGGAGATAGGAAGATCTTAACAGGAATTCGGCTTTGTCATTATTGAATCGTAATATACGTATTAAGGCATACGAATAATTCAATTAAGGGCTCCGATTTGAGCGATACTTATCCACAAGGATCTAATTATGAGGATAGAAAGATCCTATTTTGGATTTTGGAATTTGTGTAACGAGAGGTGTTTCGAAACCTTGCACTAAACGTGCTTAAGTCGATACACAAGGTAGAAAGTTCATGAGGTTGAGGTATTAGATATGCCAAGGCGACATATGAAGCATAATTTGGAGTTTGAGCAGCGGCAGGATTTGCAACAGCTTGGTTTTGGATAGCAAAACGGCACAGGTCAACCAAATGTCCCCATCGTCCACCGTGGGTACATTTGAAAAAGGGTATCTGATTCGGATGATGACGGTTGCATTGATTGCTCCAAGGAGCGGTTCCCTTGTATGACTTCATCCCTGAGGCGAGTCATGGTGATAGCTAAATCAACGGTCCTTTGGAGTACGACGCCTAATCGTTGGGCAATTGCAGCACCTAGTTCCGACATTGTTGTTGCGATGAAGAGGCATCATGAAGATAATAAAAGATATGGGAGGAAACAAGTGAAAATGATATCGGATAATCAAAACAGAATGACAACGCATAGAAATTACGATCATTTGTTTGTTACCTAAGGCAAACAAATGAGATGGTGACTAATCAAAGTAAATGAGTCAATATAATGTATCACGAAGACATGCTCGCCTATAAGTGGACACTCACCCCAAGAGTTCCCAGGTAAGAGTGACTGGTCCGATACTGCGGATTTGTACGAACACTCTAGCCTTAGACAGAAGACCCAGGGTACAAGCACCCACCCTTCCAGTTTGCACGTGTTCACATTATTTAGACCAAACTTTGACGAGATTTTGAAATTTTAGAGGGTTCAAAACCTTATAATAAATCATCCTAGAACAGATGATTAGTTTTCAAAGCAGATTCAAAATTTGTGTTCTTATTGTGGTTGTCACCTAAGGATAAGTGACGGTATAGTTTTAAAACTAAACACAAGATAACTTGTGTTAGGTCATAGGAAGGTTATAGTCTAGGTCAAAGCATTACTAATAACCTAATTCCCTATAACCATTGGCTCTGATACTAACTTTTCTGTCACACCCCGACCACGTAAAACAACAAAACGTGGCGGAAACTTCGGGGAGTGTTGTAACAAAATCATTGTTTCACAACCATGGATTAAATAATTTCGTTTTATTGAATTATTGAACTCATTGTTTTATTATAAATTAAATGAATACAAATATTGTCTTTAAAATTTTAAAGTCGCTAAGGCACGAGTCCATCCTATGTATAGCATGTATCAACAATCATCACATAGCAGCACCTAAAACAAGTGTAAAAATAGGTACGTCAGCATAAAAATGCCTGTGAGTTACATAGGTTTTATTGAAAATAGGATTCATGACTTGTAAGTTTAAAAGAATGTTTTAACAAAATAGTCACTCACGATCTGGGGCATAACCTTGGCCACTTGTTTAGCAAGGATGGCAGCAAGGCGTTTGTCCCTCTGTTCTTGGCGAGTGAGTCGTGGGTGTCGAGGTCCTGATGATGGTCCAGTTGCATTGTCTGCAACAGACATCGTCATAGGTCTCAGACACATCATAATCGAATCTCACCTCACACGTTTAACACTTACTAAGGCTCAGTAACACGCATAATCACATAAACACATAGGCACGAAATCACAGATTCACATAAACACAGTAGCACATAAACACATAAGCACGTAGGGCACAGAATCACAGAAGCACGTAAGCACGTAGGACACATCACCTGGAACAAATAGGCGTGTAACTTGTCTAGATGCACATAGAGGCGCTTAGAATACAGAAACCTATCATTCAAAGTCTGTGAGCGTTCGAATATAGCGATCGCGAATAGTATATCGAGTAGTATAGTATAAGCGTATAACATAGTATAAGGGCGTTCACCATTTAGCGATTTGGTAGCGTTTTGAGGTAGGATTGCAGTGCGAGTCGTGCGTGTCGGTCGAAGTGAAAGCAAAAGTCGAATAAGTCTCAAAATCTTAAACACATAAACAGTTAAATACATATAAACACATAAAATCAACGAGTCATCAGAGTCAGCAGTTGCGGGCTCAGAATCGAAACACATAAAAATCGAGAAATAGATTGTCTGCGTAGTGCCTTACCGACCTTAGTATTAGAACGACCCTGATTAACGGCAACGAACTCCAGCAGTCTGACTTCAACCAAATCCCTAACCCTAGTCAGCGACTTATGAGGGTCAACTCTTACGAATCAATTGGGACATAAGCGATGACAACAGACTATAGTGTGGAATGTGTGACTACCAACACAGTGAGTAGCGCGATAGGATGTGAAAAGATGGACTTGGTTGGTGAAAGATCGTAGGGCTCCGTTACAGGCAACAACATTAGAGGCAACAGTCGCGACAACATCAAGGTACTTGTAATCGTAGCCTACGGTATGGAAATGAAGGTGCCTATAACATGGATTGGCCGTTGATAATTCAAGACAACAACCAAGGGGATGACGACAGTACTGGAAATTCTCATAACGAAAACAACAACACTAGAAGTGGTGTTCGTGGAAGATCATTTAGGATTGGCGTAGGCGACGCCAGGCATAAAAGCAACGTGGTAGCTTGTATGGGTAGCTAATCGCTTCGTCTCTGTTCTGCTTAACCCTGAAGCTTTTGGAAACCAACCCTGTTGTGGGACAGACTGATGGCAAGTCAATGGAAACCTCCTATGTTCGTGGGGTTGCAAACTCGACCTTGTGGGATAAGTGTTCGACATCTATCCTCGATAGTTTGATGCAGTAGTTAGTATGGATTGGTTACCCATACGTCGCACAGATATACCCTGTGAGAAGAAAGCTTTGCGTATCCCTCTCCCTAGTGGAGAATCGTCATCTGTTCTAAAGTATCAGAGTTGTGTAAAGGTTAGCATCAATTCTGCAATGAAAGCCCAGAATTGTCTATGGAGGGATTACCCCGCCATTGTTAGCAACCGTTACTGATTTTAAGGCTAAGGAAAAGAGGTTCGAGGATCCACCGATTGTTCGTGATTACACTCAGTGTGCTACCCGAGGAACTTTCAAGTTTACTTCCACAACTGATAGGCAGAATCTCAGTTCGATCTCACGTCAGAGGCAGCCCTGATTATTCGTACTCCTTACCGTTTTGCACCAGGATGGTTGCAAGAACTGTCTAGTTAGTTGTAGGAACTGCTGGACAAGAGTTTTGTCGAATCTAGTTTTCGCTTTAGGGGAGCCCCAGTTATATCCGTGAAGATAAGCCTTATCGTTGGATATGTGTACTGACTATCGAGAACTCAACAAGGTGACAGTCAAGAACCGTTTGCCTCGACCACGTATTGACAACCCGTCGACCAGTTGCGAGGGACAAGCTTCCGTTCGAGGATTGACTAACGCACGAACTATCATCAGATGGAAGTCCAAGGGGAGGATGTTCCTAGAACGGCATATCGAACGCAATGAGGCCATTGCGACTTTGTATACCATGACTTCTAGGTTAATCAACACACCAGCAGCTTTATGGACCACATGAATCGACCGTGCTTATTGATGACGTTTTGGATCATTTCCAGGAGAAAGGAACATCATGGACGGCATTTGCATATTATTTTAGAGCTCCTGAGGAAGGAGCCACTCCGTGCGAAGTCTTGTTAAATATGGCTTCTGGATTCGAGAAGTACATTTATTTTGGGTCATGTAATCAACGAAGTGGAGAGGTACACGTGGATCTCGCTAAGATCCATTTTGTTAGGAACTAATCGACACCAAAGATCCCTTCGAGGATACAGTAACTTCTTGGTCTAGCTAGGCACTGATGTCGACTCATTATAGGATTTCGAGGATCACGCAGCTTTAATCTCTTTAGCACAGCAGGGTGCTGTGTTCGTGGAAGACAAAGCAGGAGGACGTCTTTTCAGCCTTCGAATCCCAACTCTGCAATGCACTGAGCATCGTATTTATCCGAGGGTACTGATAATTTAGTGGTATGCGATGATGATTCGAATCAGAGTCCCAGTTAAGCGCCGATACAACATGAGAAGGTGATGACTTACGTAATGGAGTTACGAAGGGGAAACTGCACGACACGCAACCTGCAGTGGAAACCGTGGTCTTTAGATGTAGGTTGGAGGCATCACTTGGACGGTACCAAATGTACTACTTAGACCGATCACAAGGGCCTCCCGTGTACCCTTGTTTCAGATGAGCTAAGCATGTAATGGCATCGCTGGATGGAACTTTTGGATGATTACGACTGTGAAAACTTGAAGGTGCGAGAGCTTTGCAACTTACTATCGACTCTAACCTACTTGATCAGACTCGCTCTGTTCAAACTGGAGGACTGAAGGAAGAGGATTTTCAAGTGGAACCCGTGCGGGGTATAGAGAAGCAACCTTTGGCAGGTCGGACCATATTCGCTACCTCATGGAACGAACGTGGATCTTATTATACGGCATCTGTAGGGAATTAATGTTGAGCAAGGCACGCCAGCCTTGATACTTTAGTCCTCTGGGTTTTGATGAGAGACATTAGGATCTATAGATCTCGTACTGGTGATCGGGCATGAAGGCCCACCTGGCAACGTATGCGAATGATGTTTGACTTGTGGGAAAGTCAAGGTGGAGTATCAGTAACCAGAAACACCCATATGGAGATGAGAATAGACTGCCATGGATTTTGTCGCTAGTTTATTTACAACTCGAAACGGAAACAATACCACCTGGGTGATCGTTGATTTTCTCATGTAACCAGTACAGCCTCTTGCAATCAAGGAAACTGGCGAGTCTTCACAGCTTGTGGATATTCCTCTGAGAGAGGCGGCTATTTAGGCACGAGGTGCCAACTCCTGTATTTATGATTTTGATCTATACCTGATTTATGACAAGCACTACACAAGACTCTTGGCACACGTCTAGACATGAGCAATACTTATCACCTTAGAGCAATTGGTCAGAGTAAACGAACCCCCCCCCCACCCCGACACTCGAAGACATGCTGCGAGCATGTGTGGGATTGACTTAGTGTAAATTGGAAGGACGCATACCTATGGCTGAGTTCTACCATAGCTGTTACCATTCTAGTATTCAGACAGCTCTGTTTCAGGCATTGCATGGATGATAATTCCAATCTCCTCGTGGACTGAGGTGGATGACACCTAATCACGGGTCCAGGTCTTGCAATCGAAACTCTTGGAAGGACTATTTAGATTGGAAATCGTGTGGCGTCAACGCGTGATCGCCAGGAAACCTGATAACTTAGGAAACACTGGGAGTTCGCTGCAGGCGAACGTGTCATATTGGAAGTCTCACCCTGGGAGGGTGCGGTACGCCTTGGGAAGCGTGGTAAGCTTAACTTACGTTATGTTGGGTCATTCAAAATTCTGGAAACGTGTTGGCAAGTGGCGTACAAGCTTGAATTACCTGTCGAGTTGAGTAACGTGCATGATATCATTTATGTCTCAAATCTAAGGCAGTGTTCGTCCGATAAAACGCTTGTGATACCCTTATTAGAGTCGGAGGTTAATAACAAGTTGCAGTTGTCGAGGAATCTACTGAAATCATGGACCAGGACGTCAAGATTCGTTAACATAGTCGAACTTCAATCGTGAGAGTTCGTTGGAACTCAAGATGTGGACCGGAGTTCACGTGGGAACGCGATGAGCGGAGTAAGCTCTAGTATCCTCAGTTGTACAAACGGTTGTATCAACTTCTGATATCTTTGGCAAATTTCGGGACGAAATTTCCTTTCAAGTTGGGGATGATGTGGTACCCAAGGAAAATCCACGGTCATCCTGATCTGGCACTTCGCCGCTCTTGGATTACTTATCAAATTTCAGGACGAAATTTCTTTCAAGTTGGGGATGATGTGACAACCCGAAATTTTGATCCATTAACATAACTCATCCGACAACTTTAATTGTTTCATGCAAGTTCATTTAATGTTTGTTGAATGTAATGTCTAGTTGAATCGACCCATGTTTGTTGAATGTAATGTCCAGTTGAATCGGCCCATGTGTGGTTCATTTAATACAATAGTTGTGGCGGTTCATTAATTCTCTACTCTATCCGACATAAGTCACGCAATGTAATTGAAATCACATGTTGCATTAAGTGTCAGACATCACGTGAGGTTTGGTCCAATTGTGATATTTCATTGCAAAGCCATGTGCTGAGATTTATGAGGCCGAATCAATGTTTGATCCAACCAATTGTGATATCTATCCATAACAGATCTCGGTCCAATCAATATTTAAAGGATCCGATATAATAATTGAGAGTAGTGTTTCGTCAGCTGGGTTTCGTCAAATGATGTTTTCGTCAACTTCCTCCTCGACGAAACATTAAGAGTTTCGTCGCCAGTGGTTTTTCGTCATTTATGTTTCGTCGCCGGTGGGGTCTTTTGTCGGCCCAATTGTCATCAAAGCCAAGAGAGGCCCAACCCATTCCCTTTAGACTGTACGTGTATATAAATATATTTATGAGTTCAATGTGATTGGTGGCTTGGATCCTGGTACGTCACACGCCTCGCGGGGGTTTCCGCATATGGTATTTTGGTGGTGTGACAGCAGCCGCCATGATCAGAATCATTGAATGCAATCAAATCGAAGTTATCATCCTTAGGATACCAAAGACCGGTGTCTGGACAACCCTTCAGAAAACGAAAAATCCTCTTAACAGCCATCATATGAGAAACCTTCGGATTACACTAGTAACGAGCAAGAAGACATGTTGGATACATAATATCGGGCCTTGAAGCGGTAAGATACATGAGAGATCCGATCATAGCACGATAGAGAGATGGTTCCACATGTTCACCGGTACCGTCAGGAGTAATTCCATGATTCTGAGCCAGAGGAGTTCCCGCAGGCTTCGAGTCTTCCATCTGAAATCGCTTTAAGATATCCCCAACGTACTTTGTCTGATGAATGAAGATCCCTTTCTCGGACTGATGAACCTGCAAACCCAAAAAGAAATTCATTTCTCCCAGAGCACTCATCTCGAACTTCTCTTGCATCACCCGCTCGAATTCCTTGCACATCTCATCGTTTGTAGACCCGAAAATGATGTCATCCATATACACTTGAACCAACAACAAATCCTCGTTTCTTTCCTTGATGAAGAGAGTACAGTCGATCAACCCACGCCGAAAACCATTGTGCAACAGATAGGTAGACAACGTTTCATACCAAGCCCTCGGAGCTTGATGAAGACCATAAAGTGCCTTGTTTAGAAGCCAAAATCTGTCAGGATGAATCAGATCTTCAAAACCAGGCTGTTGTTCAACATATACTTGTTCCTCGACCACACCATGAAGAAATGCACTCTTCACATCCATCTGATAAACAGAGAACTTCTTGTAGGACGCATAAGCCAAGAAAATCCTTATCGCCTCAAGACGTGCCACCGGTGCATAAACTTCATTATAATCAATGCCTTCTACCTGATTAAAGCCCTGGACAACCAATCTCGCTTTATTTCTCACAATGACACCTCGGTCATCCTTTTTGCACTAGTAAACCCATCGAGTACCAATCTTCTTATAGTTCGGGGGCCTGTCAACCAATTTCCACACGCCCAATTTCTGAAACTGCTGAAGTTCTTCTTGAATTGCTTCAACCCATGAATCGTCTTCATTGCCTCTTTCCATGACTTCGGCTCAACTTGACAAACATAGCAGGCGAAATACCAAACATTCTGTTCCCCGGATTCTCTAATTTCCGAATACAACCCAGCATTCTGCTTGCTTCGAAGCTGATTACGTGTCTACACACCACTTTGGACATTTCCTATAATATTCTGCTAAGGATGAGTATCATGAATTCGAGTTTCTGGAACATCAGGAACTCGAGCATTAATACCCAAATTATTGATATTCAAATCAACAACTAAATCGATGCCTGGAGACGCGTTAGATGTGGATGCATTCCCTTCAGCATTGTCTTGAACTTGCACCTGAGAAGTTGCTTCAGAAACACCTTGAACAGGAGCTTGGACAGGAGCTGAAGTTGCTTCATTAGCATCATGAAACTCCTCATCTTCTGACGAAACATTATAATCAGCTGCATCTTCAAACTCCTCATTTTGAACGACATTATGAACCGAAGTAGATTCTTGTTGTTTGACAATAATTGGTCGCACTAATGATGAATCAACTGAAGTATCCCTTTCCAGTAACATTTGAGCTGTCGTAGACGCATCATCAAAGGTTGGCAAATTAAAGGAATCAAACAGTCCATCGTGATCAAACATCCAAGGAGCACCCGGAGCTCTCACACATTCAGTGTACCTTTTAAACCTAACTTCACCCCATTCCTCAATCTTTTTAGATTCCAGATTCCACACCCTGAAATTTGGAGTAGCATACCCAAGAAAGAAGCCTTCGATAGCCCTTGGACCAAACTTTCCATGTGGATCAATCATAGTGCATGGGGCGCCAAAAGGTTCTAAGTAAGACTGATGTGCGTGAAGTGTGTTATATTTTAGGTGTATATTTTAAGCCATTTTCACACTTTTTAGCCAAGTTTTAAATTTATAAAACACGATATTTACTAACACTTAAACACACATATGGGCAAGTGCACCCATCGTGGACGTAGTATAGTGTTGGTAAGATACCGAGGTCGTCCAAGGACACAAGAGCTTTTAGTACCGGTTTATCCTCAACGTCTAATCAAATAAAAAAGTTAGAAAAAAGATTTTAAACTAGAAAAATAAAACTAACTAAAATGCTGAAAAATAAAATAAAAATAAAAACAGATAGACAAGATGAATCACTTGGATCCGACTCGTGTGTAGTGTAACCTTTGATTAATTCCGCACTTTTGCATTTTTTAAGAAATTATCTTAGTTATTGTAGTAGGCCCCTCTTTTGAATGTGACGTTACCCTCAACCCAGTAGTTTGAGTCAGCAAGGATACAATCCTAAAGGGTCGGATTATTGAAAGATAATTAATTAAGTTATTAATTCATAATGTGGTATGCCCCTCTTTTGAAGGTGACGTTACCCTCGGCTAAGTAGTCTAAGTCAGCAGGGATACAGTCCTAAGTAGCCGGGTTAAAGTTTTAATACTAGCTTAACTTATGAGGGGATCAAAGAGTTTGGACCCCCGCCATCCAATACCGGTGGGTATTGAAGGAGGTCCTACTAAATTTGACCCAGGTCCTTTGCAAGATCTATACACTGAACAATGGCAAGACTCTTACCAAACCATTCCCTTAACCCCCGACCAGGTAGCCAACATATCTCCATATGACCGTGGAGATATAAATGGTGAAAATCTTTTATTTTATATAGACAGTAAAATAATGCCAAGACACCACGGACAAACGATAAGGAAGAATCACCTTCAATATAAGAAACTGGTTATTAAAGTCATTAATACATAACCAAATAAAAAGTGCGAAAAGATTAAAAATAACAAGTATTACACTAAACACTTGTCTTCACCAAGTGATGTAAGAGACTTAGGCAAACATGGCCTTTGATTGTCAAGAGCTCTTACGATCAATCTTAGATCCCGAGACGACTCACACACTCTATGATGGACAATGGATGATGGTGGTGGATGATGGTGTTGTGATGGTGGTGGGTGGTGGGTGGTGGGTGGTGGATGAAGTGTGAGAGAGGTGGTGTGCCAAGGGATGAGTTGCAAGTGATCCAAGCACTCTTATTTATAGGCTGAACAGAAGCTCGGGCACGGCCCCGTGTCCATTGGGCACAGCCCCGTGTCCATCCTTCTCTCTTTCTTCATTAATTGCAGTTTGTCTGCATTAGTTGACCATGCCCCCGTGTCCGCTGGGCACGACCCCGTGTGCAGAAGTGTATCTGTACTATCAAGATTTGCCTGGATTCTGCGAATCTTATAGTTGACCACGGCCCCGTGTCCGCTGAGCACGGCCCCGTGGTGGGCGATCGAAGCTTCTACAACTCTGTCTTTTCTGCTGACACTTGGGCACGCCCCAGTGCTCACTGAGCACGGGGCGTGTTCAGTCTTCTGTTCTCTTGTTTTGCTTGGGAAGATGCTGTCGGGGGGTCGGGCATGCCACGTTTGTTCCTTTTCTTGTATTTATGTTAGATTTAGCTGCCTTTTTGCTTCTTTTGTTCATTTGAGCTCATTTAATCCTGAAAATACAAAAGGAAGACAAAAACACACTTTTTCCAACATTAGTACTAAAAAAGGTTTAGTTTTATGCCACAATTGATGTAATTTATATGTTGCATTTTGTGCACATCAAAGACACATCCGGTTTCCTTTTCTGTAACATTTCGAAACATGTTTTCCCATGCCTTTTAACAGTAAGAACCCTGTTCAAAGTATAACAAGCAATAGCCACAGCCTCCCCCCAAAACTGAACAGGAAGCTCTGACTCTACCAACATAGTTCTTGCCGTCTCGATAAGCGTTCTATTCTTCCTCTCAGCGACACCATTTTGTTGAGGAGTGTAACGAGAACTGTACTCATGAAGAATTCCCTTAGAAGCACAAAACTCGTCCATAACCTGATTCTTGAATCCCGTGTCGTTGTCACTTCTGATTCGCTTTACTCTCAAAGAGTACAAATTCTCGAGTAAAGTGAGCAGATTTTTTAGGATTCCCGGAGTGTCACTCTTGTGTGCCATCATCGATACCCATGAGAATCTTGAATAGTCATCAGTAACAACCAAACAATAAGCATCTCCAAATGTAGTCTTGTGCTTCATAGGTCCAAAGAGGTCCATATGAAGACGTTCAAGAGGCATATTGACAGTGTTGACTTTCTTGATTGGATGAGACTTCTTTGTTTGCTTTCCTTTTCGGCACGATACACAGACGTCTTGTAAATGAAAACTCTTGACTGGAACACCATTCACAAGATTATTTCTCACCAGATGGTTCATTTTCCTCAAATGAATGTGACCCATACGTCTGTGCCAAGATGTAGACTCCTTTTCAGTGGCCTTTGAGACAAAACATGTAACTTGTGCAGACGTGGTAATAGCTTGGCTCATATCAAGAATATACAAGTCATTAATTCTTGGAGCCGTCAACAGAATCCCTTCTTTGAGAACCTTGAAACCGGGTTTCAGCACATAACAACCGGTATCATCAAAATGTACCGTGAACTTCTTGGCACAGATTTGCAAACACTAAGAAGATTGTGATCAATTTGACGCACATAATTGATCTTGTCGAAACTAACAACACCATTGGAAATCATTCCTTCTCCAGTGATGTATCCACCTTTACCGCTAGCAAAGGCAACATAACCTCCCCTAATGCTTTTCACATCGTACATGAGCCTTAAGTCGCCTGTCATGTGCCGGGATGCTCCACTGTCTGTAGGTCCCGTTTTTCTCGGTGGATCTGATACGAAAACCTATCCTTGTTTATAACAAACACGGTAACGGGTGCCCAAACACAGTGTAAAACACACGCGTAACCAAAGAATTAATATCTATTGATTAGGGATGAGTACAACCCAAACATATACAAACAATGTTTACAGACTCTCACTAAGTCTCACAGCTCTCTCATACTCATCAGTTTCACACAGAAACTTAAATGAATATATATAGGCAACAGACACAGGTATCGACGAAACACAAAGATGGCACGACGAAACATCAAAAGCGACGAAACCAAAGGGGTTTCGTCACTTAATCATGCCCAAATAGAATGTTGTTTCGTCGATTGTAGTTTGGCCCAAATGAAGTCAAAGCCCAAAACAGGTTTCGGCCCAGTGATCATTCTGTTCAAACTTTCACAAATTGTAAGATAAGACAAACTTGTGACATCATCATGACATCACACTGATGATGTCATGGTGATGTGTCATCGGGACTTGGTTTGCGGCGCTCCGTTGTCACACCCCGACTTTCCACGTGTCACCGGTGGGCCCGGTGGGGGAGTATCGTGACGTGGTTGGCAACGTAATAGTCAAACAACACAATATATATGAATGCACAGCGGAAGCAAAAGATAATTATTATTACTTTTCCGTATATAAAGTAATATTCAATATTACAACGGAAAGTAAAGAATCCACAGGCGGATCTTAAAACATATCATTTGTTCAACAGACTTTAGACACCTAGAACTTGCAAGATTCCTTATTAGCGCCCTGAGCTTCCAGCCAATTTCGTTTAGTACCTGTCACTTAACCTTTTTGGAAAATACGTCAGTTTTCACTGGTAAATACACTCAACCGACTCATTTGAAAAGAGTTTAAGAAAATTGATTTAGATGCACTAGGCACAAAACCTTTTGACACTTTGATTAAAATGCTCAGAGGCAAAATTAATCTTTTATAACTTGGGAAAATTATTT
Source organism: Helianthus tuberosus (assembly GCA_030545235.1). NCBI lineage: Eukaryota > Viridiplantae > Streptophyta > Magnoliopsida > Asterales > Asteraceae > Helianthus > Helianthus tuberosus. The sequence goes on from JARYGA010002911.1 coordinate 23,206, forward strand.
GTATATAATCTTGTATACAGTTTTACTTATTTGTCGTCCGTTAGGGCCGGTTTGTAGGGCCGGACTAGATTAACTGACACGCCACAGGTATAATGCCCACGGGCTATCATCCCCTAAGTGGATTACCAGTTCCGGTATAACCCACAGGGATGATACCTCGGAGTGGATTACCAGTTTTTACATAATGCAGCTGCCAGGTGTATGCCTACACCCCGTGCTTAGGTCGTGGCCATTTCGTAAAATGATGCCAAGGATATCCGGGACATGGTCATTAACCCCCAAAGGCCATACACCAAATAATAATAAAATAATACATATTAAACAGGTTATGTAAGTACATCAATCACAATCCGATTTAAATGACTACATACACCCGACCAAGCGGTACTTTTATAGTACCGTATCCCAAGCCCGTATAGGGAAAATAAGTTAAGAGTATTTACCTGAGCTAGCTCCTGTCTTAAATATCAGAAATTAATAACTCAGTCGTATTCACTTAAGTAAGCGTAGGTACCATTTACCGCAAAGCTCTAGTCTGGAATGATGGTATAAATAATTAATTAGAATGCTAACGGGTCTTTAATTAAGTCTAAGCTTAGACCGGTTAGTCTTACAGGAAGATACGGTTCAGACGCATGATTAGGCGAAGACCGGATAGAATGTGATTTAGACCCGACAAGTTTGAAGACTTGTTTAATATGGGTTTATTATTCACATTCTGGATTTTGAGATAAAACCGATAAGGTTTGTCCCGTTTCGGCTAATTTATGTAAACTTGTTACATAAACCGAACCGAACGCGTAATAAGCGTGACGGGTATTCATTTGAGCCATCTACAGGTTTCCTAAGTTAATTGTGCCTCAAATATGTTGTGACATCAGTAAGATGTCTTTCATTATGCCCGAAACGTATTTAAACACAAACTAGGCCCCGTAGGGGTAGTTTGGTCATTTAAAAGGTTATGAAAGAGTTTAAATGTTTAACTGAGTTACAGGTCTGATGTAAACAGCAAACATACTTAATTTGATGAGTTATAACAGTAGGCTAAAGCGTATATGTGAATTTTATCATCTTTAACCAAACTATGCCCCGTAGGGGTATTTTGGTAATTTCACATAAGCCGAAAAGCTCAAAAACGAAGTCTGAGTTTATCAACCTTTGCTTACTGTTAAAATATCATAATTTTCCTCATATATCAGTAGGTATCAACCCGGGTATGTCCAATATGATTTTAAAACATACTATGCGTTAAAAACGTTAATTTAGGCGATTAAAGGCCATTACCGGGTTCGATACTTAAATCTGATATTTTTATATTTCCAGAAGGCTTAAAATAATTTATTTATCATAATTATTCAGTAGCAAAAGGTTTGGAATCGTTTAGATGTGTAAAACTCATTTTATGGCCCGTAAGGGCAAAACCGACAATTACCGAGTTAAGCCTACGACTACGAGTTATGCTCAGCCTAAAATTAATTAAAAATCTTTAAAAATCATAAAATAATATATTATATCAGTGGGTAAAAGATTTGATACCGAAAGGTATGTTTAACTAGGCTATACGCTAATTACGCCATTATGTTAACATAAAGCGTTAGTTTTGCGATATTGAGCATAACTCTTAATCTACAAGTCAAACTGATGTCAAACTTTGCATACAAGTTTATATATCAGTAACTAAGGTTTCTACACTTTTACATCTTCATAAATCTCGTTTTAAGGTGTAAAGGGTATAATGGTCAACATATGAGCAATTAACGAAATCATGCGTATTAATCGGATAACTAATGAACCGAGGTGTATAATCACAGAGGGTTATACTAGCATGTAACCTGGTCCAAAAGAAGCTCTAAGGTATTTCTAAAACATACCTAAACGGGTCAGAATTGAAGTCAAAGCAAAAGTCAAAGCTTTGCGACTTTCGGTTCCGAACCGGGTCTAAACAGGAAATAGTCGGGTCGAACATGTTTGGACATGTTCTTACACTTATTACTAAGTTATAACAATGATCAAACAGGTTGTATATGATCTAGATAGCTAATTATGTATAAATGACATTTAAGCAATATGTTGACTTTTTAAGTAAATGTTTGACCCGACATTTGACCTGCTTAGGATGGTGATCAGGGGAAACCCTTTTGGGGTTTTATTTCCCACATAAATACCATTCTAAAACTACTTTTAATTCGAGATAAGACTGAGTCATTAGTGACTAATCTCGAAGTCAAACCGTAATTACGACGGTTTGACTTTTAGCTAATTAACTAAGCTAAACACAACCAAATAAGAACTAGTAGACTTACAATAGTCCAATGCACGAATTTTGATCAGAAGGGAGAGTTCCTTTGCTCCAGGAATGCTCCAAAGATCAGTTGCAAGAGTGAAGAATGAATGTGCACTTGGAGGCCCTTTTATACTTGTGCATACACCACAATTGGTTGACAACTAACTCTAGAACTAACCACAATTCGTTTACACATGTCCCTAAGGTCTAGGAACATTTTAGGGGTCGTTTACAACTGATAAAAACCGAACAAACAGGTCACAATCGCGAATAACCTGCTGCAGAAGGTTTCAGGGTGCTGGCAGTTGCCTTACGGACCTCAACCTTGTTGAGGTTACGGTCCGTATGCGACTCCTCAGCCTCAATTGTTGACTTTTCTTTGGTGTTTCGAAAAGGTAATCACTTGTGTCGACTTTGGGACTTTATTTTGACAGTTAGGGACCTTCCAAAATGCCTTAGTACAGTCCCTTACCCTACCATTTGCATTTGCTTGCTAGATTTCCATAAACAAGACCCGAAAACTAAGTGTTACCATTGCTTTTTCTTAGTAGGATCACATCATGCACTTGGGGTCCTATCATAAATCAATAATTTCTGTATTGAGGGTATAAGAGAGGGATATAACATTTAATCGGGTCTTGGGATTTATAATTAAGGTCGTTCAGAGGTAACAATTTAACCTGACGTCACTTTAAATCCTACCGAATCATTTTTATTAAACCCGGGTTTACAACGCATTTTGTCTGTCATGACACGTGTCGTTTTATTATTGAACCCGAAATTTTCGAGGTGTTACATCCTCACCCCCTTAAAATAAATCTCGACCCGAGATTTACTGAGACAAGTAAGGGTACTTTTCTTTCATCGTAGATTCAACCTCCCACGTGAATTCGGGGCCTTTACGGGCATCCCATATGACCTTTACGATAGGTACATGCCCCCTTCGAAGCTTCTTTACCTGTCGATCTTCAATCGACAAAGGTTTTTCCCACAAATTTCAAGCTCTCGTCTATATGCATATCTGTACGCGGTATAACCCGTGATCCATCAGCGAAGCACTTCTTCAGATTGCAGATGTGGAACACATTGTGAATCCCACTGAGCTCATCCGATAAGTTTAACTTATAGGCAATTGAACCTACACGTTCGATAACCTCGAAAGGTCCTATGTATCTCGGCTTAGCTTGCCTTTCTTACCAAGTCGCATCACTCCTTTCCAGGGCGATTTCTATTGTTGAACTTTATTCCTTAACAAAAATTTAGGAGGTTTGCTATGTTCATAATCCTTAATTTTCTGCCGAATACTGGCATCTTACTGATGATTATGAATTTGCGTGATCTTATTGATTGTCTATAATGCAACTTTCAGATCTTAATGTTTGGACTTACCAAACTATTGTCCTAATAACAGGTGTTTAATACTTCATTCATACAAGGTCTCCTAGGGAGCAGCCTTGATGCTTATATATCAACTATTATAGAAAAGCTTATTTTAAGGTGAGAGAGTTATCCTTAATCGTTGTTAAAATAGGGTTGCGGTAATTAGTGCATAAGCAAAATGAACCGTCTTTCTTATCTAACAACATCAAACTCTCAGAATATCGAGTTAGACTATATGAATCTCCTATCTTAAAATTTACTTAATCAGGTTTTTGGTTCTCCCAATTATGGTACTATCCGTCTTGGAGATTTCATAATAATACAGCCTTAATGGGATATAAATCTTAATTCTACCTGCCTCCCTGGGGTAAGCAGGGTAATCTTAGGAGAAGATAATCGAGGTACAAGGAGGTTACAGAGATTCCATATCTCAGGCTCCAGTTCGCTCAACAACGCTTGTGTCTAATAAGTGACACATTTATGTTATGAGTCCACATATTTCTTTACCAGGGAACATGTATTTGAACAATTCTATTCTGGATATCTTCTTTGAATACTACTAGTTGACTTTAGTACAATATGATCATTGGGATATCTTAGGGGTTCCATGTATTAAACCTCCATGCTGATCAGACATGAAAATAATCTATGGGACACACTAGGATACGCCAATCCTCATATGACACTTTTATCAAACATAGTTTGGCATTCGCAGGCGATAGAAGACAATGAGAAAAATTATTAAAATAATATATGTTGTCGTACTCTATGCGAAGAAAGAGTACTCTTAGATTTTCGGAAGGATTCCTTGCCGATACTAGAAGAATCGGTTACTATGGTTTCCTTGGTAATTTATACCTTGTGGATGATAATAAAAATTTTGATAAGTTTATGGTTCATGAAGACTTATTATTGCCTGTATTTAAAACAGGACACTTAGTAGAAATTATCATTGATAAATGATAAGGAAGTTTATTGTACAAGTGCTTATAATTAATTAGAATGGAGATTTTCACAATACTAGGCACTAGCTCAGTTGGCTAGGCGCGCGAAAGGGTGCGGCCGGCCTAGACCCGGGTTCGATTCCGGGGACGGTCAGTTCCACCATTTTTTTATGTTTAATATTAATTAATCGTACGGACACGTGTAATTACGAGGGTTGTCTCATAAGGAGTCTTGATAATTAATTGCTTCTTATCATTCACAATATGGACTTGATTTTTAAGGCAACCAATCGATTTTTATCACTATATTGAGTCCCTAAGTATGCAATCAAAAGTTTGCTATAAGGATATTAGAAAAAGTGATTTCTAATAGATATTAATGTCAATATGGAATTCGTTGGAGCATTTTTGACGTAACATCGTCACTTTCTACCGGGCATTAAATGACCGGAGTCTTAATCAGGTGGAAACAACTGTTCTCAACCTTTATCATTCATAATGTATTTATACGTGCCAGTATCAATAAGTTTCTACATAAGCTGTTTGATAAGGAAAGGTACATATTATACTATTATTATTCTGCATCATCTCTTGGGCGTTCCTCCTGATAACTCGTGCGTTTGTTCTCTTGACCTACTCGGGGTTCCTTGCGTACTTAGGGCAGTTGGTCTTTATGTGCCCTTTCTCATTGCAGTTGTAGCATGTAGCATCTTTAATCTTCCCGCAATCAACAGTCTTGTGCTCCCTAGACTTGCATATCCCACATGCAGGTGGTCCTGATTTAGAATTGGACTCCATTCTGCATTTTCCAAAGTGGTGTTTTTGGCAAGTAGAGCACCTTGGCTTTTCCTCAGTCCGCTGACCATTCTTTCCAGACCCAGACCTCTCAGAGTCAGTGTTTCCCTTGTGTTTCTTCTCAGATCCTCGTGAGTTGTCATCCTCACGCTTCTTCTTACTTTCTTCGGATTTCTTTAGCGACCTTAGCCTGACCGCATCTAAAGTAAGGGAAAGGGAGAGGTCAGCTACCGACCTAAATGTAGTAGGTCTTGAAGCCTTAACACTGGCTTTGATTTCTGGGGGTAAACCCCCAACGAAGCGTGCAATTCGCTTGGGCTCTGGTGTTACAAGGTAAGGGACCAGTCTGGACAGGGTATTAAAACTGGTGAGGTAAGCTTGACAATCTAAGTTTGTCATTACTAAGGATAAGAAATCTGACTCAATCCCCTCCACCTCATGTTGAGGGCAGTAATTTTCCTTAATGAGATTAACAAACTGTTCCCATGACATACTGTAGAGCGGAATCTTCCCAGCAGCTTGAATGAGAGACTTCCACCATGCCAGTGCCTCTCCTTTGAACGATTGGGATACGTACTTCACGACATCCCTTTCAGCGCAACCGCTGATATCGACAACTGTGTCCATTTCATCCAACCAAATCATACAATCAACTGCCCCTTTTTCCCCAGTAAAATCTCGGGGCTTGCAGGAAACAAAGTACTTATAGTTACAGGATTTGGTATGCGGTTCATTATCGAACACTATCCTCTTGGATGGAACACTGTTTTCATTAGATGAATGTCGATCATCATCTTTCTTTAACTCGTCTTTCTTTGAGGGCGGCTTGTTATTAGGCTCTGGAGGAGTTTTAGGGATGGATTTAGGGTGGGGTACAGATGAGGCTTTACTCTTTGTCTCACTATACTCCTGGAATTGCTCCTTCACAGCTTTAGATACAGCTGAGTTAATCAATGTACGAAGTTCTCCTCTGGTTATGTCAATCTTTTCATCATCGCGGTTTTCCAGAGGGTGACTGTTCCCTTCCTCCGACCCAGCCATGTAGTTTTAATTGCTACATAAAAATTAAACAAGGACAAGGTTTTTACGGAAGTTTAAACAGTTTTATCTTTTTGAACGATTTATTAACCATGTTTTTAATACACATATTGGTTAATTTTGATAAATATATAATTATTCAGGATATTTATTATACTCCTAATTTATAAGTTAATAATAGCACAAAAGGCCTAGTCACGTAGACAAGTTTAATTTATAGGCCTTGATTTTATAGAATCGAGGCTTCAAGGTTTGAATCAAAGTTCATTACCTTTTCTTGACAGGGAGTTGTAGGCTACCACTGTCTTTAGTCCCAGAGGACGTTAGTTATAGCCCGTGGGCACTTCATCCATAAGGGATGATTATATAAATAAGGGAATTTAGTATATCCCAAAATGACTTATGTGATTTTATCATATCACATTTTGTCGAGCATGTTAATATGCTTTTATATGTTTAATAAGGATTTGAATCTCTTGTATAGGTTCTACCATCTTGGCCTTGTATGCCGTGACATTTAGGCTAGGTTTTACCTTTAAGATTCTTTTTAATAATTAACGCAGAGCAATCCTAAATTGAACTGTTAGCAAGGATCTGAATCTAATTATGGAACTACCATCTTGGCCCTGTCTTAATGTGACACATGGCTAGGTTTTGTCCTTTTTAAATTTTGCCATTTTATTATAATGGTAGATCTTATAATATAGGAATGATACTTTAAATATAATCGTTCCTTTTTAAAATTAACAAGTATATGGTTGCCCTAAACGGGACTTCTATAGCAATTGACTTGAAGAATACTTTCCATATTCTATGCATAGGCAAGTCAGAAAAATAACAAAGGAATCAAATAAGGACAAAATAAAACGAAATTTAGAATTTGTCCTATGTTCTTGTCTAGACTCAAGAATGTGCAATTGTGTAACTGAGATTAAACACAAAAGACTAGTGTTTAATTCACTCAGTGTTGGCTCTGATACCAACCTGTCACACCCCGACTTTCCACGTGTCACCGGTGGGCCCGGTGGGGGAGTATCGTGACGTGGTTGGCAACGTAATAGTCAAACAACACAATATATATGAATGCACAGCGGAAGCAAAAGATAATTATTATTACTTTTCCGTATATAAAGTAATATTCAATATTACAACGGAAAGTAAAGAATCCACAGGCGGATCTTAAAACATATCATTTGTTCAACAGACTTTAGACACCTAGAACTTGCAAGATTCCTTATTAGCGCCCTGAGCTTCCAGCCAATTTCGTTTAGTACCTGTCACTTAACCTTTTTGGAAAATACGTCAGTTTTCACTGGTAAATACACTCAACCGACTCATTTGAAAAGAGTTTAAGAAAATTGATTTAGATGCACTAGGCACAAAACCTTTTGACACTTTGATTAAAATGCTCAGAGGCAAAATTAATCTTTTATAACTTGGGAAAATTATTTGTATATAATCTTGTATACAGTTTTACTTATTTGTCGTCCGTTAGGGCCGGTTTGTAGGGCCGGACTAGATTAACTGACACGCCACAGGTATAATGCCCACGGGCTATCATCCCCTAAGTGGATTACCAGTTCCGGTATAACCCACAGGGATGATACCTCGGAGTGGATTACCAGTTTTTACATAATGCAGCTGCCAGGTGTATGCCTACACCCCGTGCTTAGGTCGTGGCCATTTCGTAAAATGATGCCAAGGATATCCGGGACATGGTCATTAACCCCCAAAGGCCATACACCAAATAATAATAAAATAATACATATTAAACAGGTTATGTAAGTACATCAATCACAATCCGATTTAAATGACTACATACACCCGACCAAGCGGTACTTTTATAGTACCGTATCCCAAGCCCGTATAGGGAAAATAAGTTAAGAGTATTTACCTGAGCTAGCTCCTGTCTTAAATATCAGAAATTAATAACTCAGTCGTATTCACTTAAGTAAGCGTAGGTACCATTTACCGCAAAGCTCTAGTCTGGAATGATGGTATAAATAATTAATTAGAATGCTAACGGGTCTTTAATTAAGTCTAAGCTTAGACCGGTTAGTCTTACAGGAAGATACGGTTCAGACGCATGATTAGGCGAAGACCGGATAGAATGTGATTTAGACCCGACAAGTTTGAAGACTTGTTTAATATGGGTTTATTATTCACATTCTGGATTTTGAGATAAAACCGATAAGGTTTGTCCCGTTTCGGCTAATTTATGTAAACTTGTTACATAAACCGAACCGAACGCGTAATAAGCGTGACGGGTATTCATTTGAGCCATCTACAGGTTTCCTAAGTTAATTGTGCCTCAAATATGTTGTGACATCAGTAAGATGTCTTTCATTATGCCCGAAACGTATTTAAACACAAACTAGGCCCCGTAGGGGTAGTTTGGTCATTTAAAAGGTTATGAAAGAGTTTAAATGTTTAACTGAGTTACAGGTCTGATGTAAACAGAAAACATACTTAATTTGATGAGTTATAACAGTAGGCTAAAGCGTATATGTGAATTTTATCATCTTTAACCAAACTATGCCCCGTAGGGGTATTTTGGTAATTTCACATAAGCCGAAAAGCTCAAAAACGAAGTCTGAGTTTATCAACCTTTGCTTACTGTTAAAATATCATAATTTGCCTCATATATCAGTAGGTATCAACCCGGGTATGTCCAATATGATTTTAAAACATACTATGCGTTAAAAACGTTAATTTAGGCGATTAAAGGCCATTACCGGGTTCGATACTTAAATCTGATATTTTTATATTTCCAGAAGGCTTAAAATAATTTATTTATAATAATTATTCAGTAGCAAAAGGTTTGGAATCGTTTAGATGTGTAAAACTCATTTTATGGCCCGTAAGGGCAAAACCGACAATTACCGAGTTAAGCCTACGACTACGAGTTATGCTCAGCCTAAAATTAATTAAAAATCTTTAAAAATCATAAAATAATATATTATATCAGTGGGTAAAAGATTTGATACCGAAAGGTATGTTTAACTAGGCTATACGCTAATTACGCCATTATGTTAACATAAAGCGTTAGTTTTGCGATATTGAGCATAACTCTTAATCTACAAGTCAAACTGATGTCAAACTTTGCATACAAGTTTATATATCAGTAACTAAGGTTTCTACACTTTTACATCTTCATAAATCTCGTTTTAAGGTGTAAAGGGTATAATGGTCAACATATGAGCAATTAACGAAATCATGCGTATTAATCGGATAACTAATGAACCGAGGTGTATAATCACAGAGGGTTATACTAGCATGTAACCTGGTCCAAAAGAAGCTCTAAGGTATTTCTAAAACATACCTAAACGGGTCAGAATTGAAGTCAAAGCAAAAGTCAAAGCTTTGCGACTTTCGGTTCCGAACCGGGTCTAAACAGGAAATAGTCGGGTCGAACATGTTTGGACATGTTCTTACACTTATTACTAAGTTATAACAATGATCAAACAGGTTGTATATGATCTAGATAGCTAATTATGTATAAATGACATTTAAGCAATATGTTGACTTTTTAAGTAAATGTTTGACCCGACATTTGACCTGCTTAGGATGGTGATCAGGGGAAACCCTTTTGGGGTTTTATTTCCCACATAAATACCATTCTAAAACTACTTTTAATTCGAGATAAGACTGAGTCATTAGTGACTAATCTCGAAGTCAAACCGTAATTACGACGGTTTGACTTTTAGCTAATTAACTAAGCTAAACACAACCAAATAAGAACTAGTAGACTTACAATAGTCCAATGCACGAATTTTGATCAGAAGGGAGAGTTCCTTTGCTCCAGGAATGCTCCAAAGATCAGTTGCAAGAGTGAAGAATGAATGTGCACTTGGAGGCCCTTTTATACTTGTGCATACACCACAATTGGTTGACAACTAACTCTAGAACTAACCACAATTCGTTTACACATGTCCCTAAGGTCTAGGAACATTTTAGGGGTCGTTTACAACTGATAAAAACCGAACAAACAGGTCACAATCGCGAATAACCTGCTGCAGAAGGTTTCAGGGTGCTGGCAGTTGCCTTACGGACCTCAACCTTGTTGAGGTTACGGTCCGTATGCGACTCCTCAGCCTCAATTGTTGACTTTTCTTTGGTGTTTCGAAAAGGTAATCACTTGTGTCGACTTTGGGACTTTATTTTGACAGTTAGGGACCTTCCAAAATGCCTTAGTACAGTCCCTTACCCTACCATTTGCATTTGCTTGCTAGATTTCCATAAACAAGACCCGAAAACTAAGTGTTACCATTGCTTTTTCTTAGTAGGATCACATCATGCACTTGGGGTCCTATCATAAATCAATAATTTCTGTATTGAGGGTATAAGAGAGGGATATAACATTTAATCGGGTCTTGGGATTTATAATTAAGGTCGTTCAGAGGTAACAATTTAACCTGACGTCACTTTAAATCCTACCGAATCATTTTTATTAAACCCGGGTTTACAACGCATTTTGTCTGTCATGACACGTGTCGTTTTATTATTGAACCCGAAATTTTCGAGGTGTTACATCCGTGCTTCGCGTGTCAAACTCTGGGGCGCACGGCGGAGGAATGTCGTGACGTCGAGCTTGAGCCGGACCTAACCGAGTCGAACCGAACCGAGCCGAGTCGCGTCCACAAAAGTGTACCAACAAACTCCCCCTTGGACGCTACTCATGATGGTTCGTCTTCCATGTCTTTTATGTCAGAGGATCTTCAAAGTCTTCACGCTTCGTAAGAAGAAAGTGTATCAACAAACTCCCCATTTCATTCAGGTAGTGCATTAATAAACTCCCCCTTAGAATGAACTCTCCATTGAGTCATGCTCGTGAATCTTTTGATTTGTCAATTCTTCAGATCCTTGTGGTGTTGATGATTGATCAGCGGCAACTCGATCATATTTATCCTTTGAGTGCCTTCACATCGTGTCTTCATTCCAAATCTCGTTTTCTAACAGGTTCTCCTCGCCTTTAGCTGGATTGAATGTAATATCTGCAAATGCAAGAAAACTAAACGCGCAATGAGAACAATCGCTTGGAGTATAGTTAACATAAACAAATGACACGTATGAGATCAAATCTCAATCAAACACCGACCGACAACAGTTTGAAAGTTTAAAAATTTGTTCAATTTTAGTTCTTAACTTTCAAAACTTGTTAACTTCGACCGTTTTATGAAGGTGCAATTGTTTTCCGGCTTACGATCAGGATTTTGGGTAGGATAGACTTGAGTTCCAACATCGGTCAATCTAAAATAAACTAGAAGCAAAATATTTTTGGATTTTATAAAATTCAGATTAAAACACACCTAAAATCTTTTTGAAATTTTTCATTTTCAAATGTAAAGACGGAAAGCAATAAATAAATATATACAAAGTTGCAGAAACTGAAAACAGTAAATAAATATTTACAGACAATCTTTTTGCGAGTTTCGAGGGTAAGAGAATCATATCAGTGTACGGTCATGCCAAAACGATCTTGTTGTTCAATTAGTTAACATTAAGATAAGCATCCTATAACAATTATCGGTATTGTTGTCTTCATAAGCTCAACTTAACAGATGTAATCATGGCGAGAGGATACGTTAAGGTATGATTTATACTTACCGACCGGTGTTCATCCACACACGACACATTCCCATATCAAGGTATGCACGAGAGTTCATCTTACCGGTGAGTATACCGTTTATCATCCGACTGACCGTACAAAAGATGTGAGAAACTCACTTATTTGATTTGAAAACAAGCCCTATGTGATAGAATCACTTATTGATGAGGAACTTGATTTTCAGATGCATGAAGGGCACAGGAGTAAGTCCGTGAACAGGTCAGTACTTTCGTACAGCAAAGAGACGAACTTGACTCCCAGATAAATGTGATATATTATCACTTGTTTTGTTTGGACATGTGATTGTTGATCACTTATTGAGGTCGAATGCAATATGTACACGTATGTATGGTATCATGGAAGACCTAGACTTCGTCTCCGTTATTTTTCGGTAAAAGATACAACCATGATACCCAGATGATAAGCAGCATAAAGACCGAATATCTCAGAACCTCGGCAATCTCTCAAACGAAATTTCGGTACTAAGACCATATGCAAATGAATGGTTCCCACCTGATCTTCAGTCGATTTAAGGTTTATATCACCCTGCACACTTTAAAATGATTGTGAACCTACCGATACATCTTATATAGAGCTGCTTATCATTTTTCTTTTTCATTTCAGTTCGAAGAGGTTTCGACAGACCACTGATTTACTATCATTTTCTCTTTTTCTCGCCAGGAAACTCATTTTTGTTTTTCTATTGTTTTTGTGTTTTGAAATTTTTTGATGTTTTTGAATTTTCAAATATTGGATTTACTCCCCCTAAAATCAACAAACTATGATAAATTTTAAAAACACAAAGATATTTACAAAAAGGATTTCCCGATTCCGGTTAACTCATGTTTTACCTCAATGCCGTTTACCAAAATTAATTTTTGTCAGAAATGATTTATCAAATTTTGGAAAAATGAGTTGGCACGTCGGTAAGCGGTGCGGACGATGACAACATTGACGAGTTTCATAGTGAAACAATCACGTGTGAGGTGATATTCGAGTTCAACGTGTCAGGTCAAAGAGTGTTGTATGAGCTGATATAATTTATAAAGCAGCTTAAATATCGACAAGTATAGGGGAGATTAGAATTTAAAACCGTATCCTGCAACTGCTTCGTGCATTGCCAGGAATCTGAGTGCTCTCCCAAACTGGATATCCATCCGGTGTGGATTTCAAAGTCGATTTTGTAGCTACTGAGAAATCTCTTCACAACAACAAGATCATAGACCTTTGGGTCCGGCTGGTCTTCCATATTGCACCAGCGAAGGTCTTTATCTTACTCTTGAGAAGTAGTGTGCGGTTGTTCAATCAATGCCAAGGCATCCGCACACCCGGTTGGTTTGTTCAACGAACACATTTTCTCCAATCACACCGCGAAGAAATGTACACTGCCCGTTCATCTTGTGAATTTTGAACTTCAGACGTGCTATGTAACACCTCGGAAATTTACGTCCAATAATGTCTTGACACGTGTCATAAGCTTGAATATGTGAAAACAAACTTTAGAGGGACTAAAGTTGACAAACGGTGAAACTATGTAAATTCAAGGGTTCAAAGTGTCAACAATGAATAAATAAGCCCTACAATAACCCTACATGGTGTTTATAATCTTAAACGGAAGAATCATGGATCATACGAAGCGAAAAATGAAAGAAAGTGAGGAATTTCAAACTACAGGGGCTAAACGTGTCAACATGTTAAATTTATACCTCTGAGTGATCTTTTGGCAAACCCGAAGCTTTGTAATAATAAAATATACTCACGAGGATATGTGATAAAAATTTCATGAAGTTTCGTGAACGTATGAGAAAGTTATGATTAAAACCGTACACGAAAGGTTAAATACGATATCGTGAATTTCGTGACTTTTCGGATAAGCACAAAGTGAACCGAGGGCTTTGCCAAGTTTATAAAAGTCCCAAGGTTCCTAAAAACCAGATGTGAGGGTCTAGAGTGCCAAATAAACGAACAAAACACGTATCACAAGATCGGGGACTGAATTGCAACATTTGGAAACTTGGAAACCTGCTGAACCACTCGTACGCGGCCCGCGAAGGGCCTGTCGCGGCCCGCGACCCAGCGCCCAGCGACCAGAATGCACAGGTGCCAGTTTTCTTGTCTGTTCTGAGTTGTTAACAGCTGTTCTCGACTCATGAACCTGACCAATCGATTTTCATGCAATGTTTGGACAATGGAGCACCTGTTATAACATCAGAAACCCTCTGAATCATCCATAAAATGTAGGATCGTTATCGGCCCTGTTTGAGTCGTTCAGAGAAGTTCGTATCCGAATTAAGAGGCGGAAACAAATAATTCGGTGCTATTCAAGCTGAATTCATTTTAATCTTGCTGCTTTATTGATTAATAACTCGATTACACAATCTAACAGCACTTCGGCAGAATACCGGAACAAAACACCTTCAACTATGTGTCTATCTCTCTCCCCTATCTGATTCGCTCTAACAGCCCCTATATATAAGAATTCTGATTCGCTCCAACAAACATGACAAATAAGCGAACCAGCATGATAAACCTATAAGCGAACCAGACTATTACAATGACACATGAGCGATCCAGAATATTACATACAAAAATGAATCAGAAACAATTATGTTGACCGATCTCTAATTTTCACAGGTCAATCCTTTTGTCTTTTATGAAATGATGTCATGGTGATATCATCTTGATGATGTCATCATGACATCATGCTTTAACATCTCCGCAACGAACCCGATCTTCGCAACGAACCCGAGACTCGACATAAGACGTAGTTGACAGACGTAGTGCACCAACAAACTCCCCCTCGGATGTTGACGGAGTCTTTAGTGTCGAGTATTCAATTGTCAATCTACAATCTTTATCGATCTTCAATTTTTCTCTGAAGTATTTGTCATTGCAAGAATCCTCATTCTCTATCTTTAACATCAACAAACTCCTCTCTCTCAAATGTTGAATATCATGGTGTCTTCAGACTCCCCCTCTCAATCTGCTGGGATCGTAGTCTGGAATTCACTTTCCACAGGTTCTTAGATCGTAACCTGGCACTTCATCACCCTCAGGTTTTAGAACCTGGCCATCCTGCAAAAACTCTACCCAAAAATAAATTTTCTGATAACCATTTGTGGATAAGTTTTTCAAAACTAATTTACCACTTGCAGGAATAACGTTTTATTTCAAAAACTTTTCTCATTTCATTTCAACAATCTTCAAACACTTTCACCCAAACCATTTGTTCATCATGTTTAGCACTCGGAATTTTGAAAATCAGCTCTTCAACACCAGTTGTCGAAAATCTTTTTGGATTTTTCAAAATTTATGCTAAAACACACTAAAATCTTTTTGGATTTTTGAAAGTACTGAAAAGCAGTAAATGAAATATTTACAAACAATATTTTTGTGAGTTCGTGCAAGAGAATCATATCAGTTTTTGAGACAAAACACCAACACCGTTAAGCTTCATTTCATTTTAAGTTCTAAACGATTCACTTAGATTGTCAGTATGTTTGTCCACTTAAATTTTCACACAAAGTTAAATTGATCCGAGATACGATATTAATGTTTTAAGCACTTGAACTTATTCGTGTGTCCCACTACTTGAATATACTCCCGTATCCAGATCCCAATATTCAGTCTTACAGGTGAGTATACCACAGATGATATCTGTCAGGGGAATAAATTATGCAACCGTGATAGCTCAGGTCAGAACTTCCGTTCAGCAGAGAGCCTAGTTGACTTTTAGGTGTGTCCCCTTTAGAGGATCTTTTGAATTACAACAGCCATGATTAGCATTTTTCAATGTTACATCATTTTTAGCTGAGGTTGGTGCTATATTTCAAGCAAGCAGAAAGTATTCTCCGGGGACTAGGCCATTGCTTCCGCAAAATCAGAAGTCCCGGGATAATACCCCAGATATCACTGAGCATAAAGACCTAGTATCTCAGAATAAGGGACCTTTCAAACAAGATTTCAGGGGTTACCTATATATCCAAGTTTGTGTTAACCCACATAACAAGCAAGTTTGAAATTTAGGTTTATATCTCGTCACAATCTACTAAATGTATAAAAACCTACTGGCACATCATCAGTGAGACCGTTTATCACTTTTTTATCTTACCAAATCTTTAGCATGTTGTGATCGTCCACTGATGTACTATCATATCCTCTTTTATGCAGCAAAACTCATTTTTTATTTTATCATGTTTTTGGCTTTTTCAAATTTTCAAATGTTTTTGGATTTTCTAAAATTTACTCCCCCTAAAATGCAAACACATTTTAGGAAATTTGAAAACAAACTGTACAATAACATGACAACTGATATCGAATTAACTCAATTCGCCATCCACTTGGCATAAACAATCAGAACTCCCCCTCACAACAAACTATTTTCCCATCGATTTCAAAACACTTAAGTTTGTTTTAATCAAATGGTTTTTCCGGAAAATAAGTTTTGTTGATTTTACCACTTGTAAAATTGGGGATTAAATCATCACATTGTTTTTCAACCACTTGTAGAAAATCAGATACAACTTAATGTCCCTGATTTACCACTTTTAAGATCAATCCAATCAAACATTTTCAACCAAACATCATCTGTTAGTTGAATTCTCAAGGTGCCGATTCCTACTCCTCGCTTACAAACCTGGGAGTTCCGGCAAGTCCTGCAAAACTTCTCAAAAACACATTAAACATGATAAAGAATGATGCCGATTCATGATCCACGATTACCAACTTGGGATCTCCGGCAAGTCAGGTTTTTATTCTTTGAAAAATATATCCACCCAAGCCTGACCTTCCTTGGGTGTTACCGAGTCAACATCACTCGGTTTCTTACCTCCCCTCTTCTTCTCGTAGAACTCTTTAACCCCTTTGACTTTTCGATCAATCATTTTTCCAAAAATATGTTTTACAGTAGGGTTAAAGACCTTATCAACATCAAAAACCTTTTTGTCATTATAAAATTGATTTGATATCTCAACTTTACCAACTTTCCTTTTGAAATTTTCAGCACGCAAAGGTGGAAAATTTTCATCGTTCATAGTTGGAACTGATTTTTCAACCTTTTTCTCAATACGTGGCTCCTCTGATTTTGTGGAATCAGATTCATCACCAGAATTATTACCTGAACCTTTCACAACCCATTTTTGATTTATTACATTTTCTTTTCTTTTTACCACATTCTTTGAACATTCACCAATCTCAAAGGTCGAATTTTCAAAGCCTGTAAACTTTCGGGTTGAAAGTTCAGTTTTCTCAATCACTTTCTCTTTTAGTTTACTAGAGACTTCCTGTTTCGGTTTGAATGTCTTTGGACAGTCCCTAGCAACATGACCAACAGTTTTACACTGAAAACATGTTCTCTTTTCAATCTTCTTTGGAACAACATTCTTCTTCAGTTCTTCTTGCTTCTTGGCAAGGAATTCTTGATTTGTCTGCTTTCTGAATGCTTGATCTTTCTCATCATCTAAAGATTTTCCTGAAACAAACACAGTTTTTGGTTTATTAAATTTCTCATTTTTATAGTTTTTCGGTGGTACAAAACCAAGACCTTTCTTTTTGAAATTACGATTATGGTTTGGTTTCTTTTGGAAACTATAACCACAATTGTAACCCATTTTCTTGTTTAAACGTTGTTGAACTCTTGAGGTGTAAGGATTAGGTTTTACATGAAGATTTTCATCTTTTATTTCAGAAATATTGATTTCTGTTAGTTTGAAAACCTTTTTAATCATTTCAGTTTTAACACCTCTTATTGGAAAAATCTCATCAGAATATAATTTGTCAGAATCTTTCAAAGTATATGCCACTTTGAATGATTCATCATTCAAATTAGATTTTGATATCAAAAACTCTTTATCGTAAACCCGTTTGTCCTTTTTGACTGTTGACTTTGACGTATCGGACTCAGACTTTGACTTGAATTTGGATTCCGGTTTTGACTCCTCACAATCATCTTTATCTAACACCTGATCGACCACACTTTTTATCAACTTTGACTCATGATCAGTATCGGACGACGTGTACGTGACATCAATATTTTCTGGCAAGTTATCCGACAGCCCAGACTCCCATTGTAAGTTTATTGCCTTTTCGACTCTTTCGGAATTTGGATTTCGAGGTAAAAATCCATTTTCGACCGGGGGCGGACATCTAGTGTAGACCACACTTGGTTTCTTACCAGAAGTCTTCACTTCATCTTTTCTTTCAACTAACCTGTGACCTCCTCTTTTGGCAGCATAAAATTCTTTAACACTTTTGGCTTTACCATTGATCATTTTGCCAAAAATGTGTTTCACAGTTCCGTTGAAAGCTTTATCAACAAGCTCTGATACCAATTGTAGGATCGGTTTCGGATCCGAACGAGTCGGTTAGAAGAGTTTTTCACCAAAACAAGAGGCGGAAACAAGTGTTTCGGCGTAATTCAGCGCGTATTCACCTTTAACTGTTGTTTATATTGATATATGAACGATTACAGACCTTACAACAACTTCGGCAGCACTTCGTGGCTCACCGGAAGACAAACACCTATCACTATGTATGTGGTTCGCTCATACCGACTATATATAGGAGATGTGGTCCGCTCTTACAACATGTCATAAGAGCGATCCAGACCTGACAAATAAGCGAACCAGACTAGACCTTATAAGCGAACCTCACCTAAAGACACATGAGCGGTCCTAACAAACTCAAATGTTTCCTGATTTCCTTCACGTGCACATGCAATATTTTGTCATCTTGTAATATGATGTTGAATGATGTCATTGATGACATCACTTTGATGATGTCATCATGACATCATGCTTGATCAATTCTTCGCACCGAACTGAAAACTGACTGAAGACGTAGACGACAGACGGATGCACCAACAAACTCCCCCTCGGATGTTGACGGAGTCTTCAGTGTCAAGTCTTTGCATATTTAGTCTTTATCAGTCTTCAATCTTCATCTTTTGTCACAGCTTTCTCTTCTTCAGACATTTTCATTTCTTTAAATGTCTTCAAATTCTCCACTACGGGATAAATCCTGTCAACAACAAAAGAAGAACATGAGTAACTGTTTAATAACTTTTTAACTTTCTCAGTCTCTATCTTTTGTGTTGCCAGCTCCAACTCTAAATCGGCACATTTCTTGATATAAAAGTTAGCATCATCCAGCTGTCTAAGATATGCTACTTTCAAAGTATTCATCGCCATTGCTTGTTCACCACTCGAATCAGTATATTTGTTAATTTCTCTGTTCATTGTGTCATACGATTCTTTCAACTTGTGAATATTGTGCAATAACTCATTGTTTTGCTTGATTAAAGAATCACAATTCATGCACTTTTCAGGAACTTTAACAGGTTCAGCATCAACTTTGACTTCAAATTCAGGAACCTCTTTGACTTTTCTGTTTGATTGTAAAAATTCAGCTCTTCTTTTTTTCT